>VZTL01076028.1:41560-66274 GCA_013400535.1 Scopus umbretta
CATCGCCGCAGCGCTGCACCCTCCCCAGCTGCTCGGGGCGGGCGAGCGAGCCCCCAGCATCCCCACGGGCCCCAGCCCACGGCAGCCGCCCTGTCCCTGCAGGTACGCGGGCTCCCTGGCCGAGGTGGTGGACGTGGACAGGCTGCTGGGCAGCCGCTCGCTGCGGGAGCTGGAGGAAGCCCTCTTCTGCCGGACCAAGAGCCGCCCCACCAGCTGGGAGGCCTACTGGGAGCGCAACGAGCCCCTGCGCGATGCCGACGAGGCGGCCGTGCCGGTGCTGTGTCTCTGCAGCGCCGACGACCCTGTCCGCGGCCCCCCGGCCCGCAGCCTGCCCCTGGAGCTCTTCCGCAGCAGCCCCTACTTCTTCCTCCTGCTGACCCTGCGCGGGGGGCACTGCGGCTTCCCCCGGCGGGGAGCGGGGCGCTGCTGGGGCCACGAGGCCGTGCTGGAGTACTTCAGGGCCATGGCCGAGTTCCTGCGGGCAGAGGAGCGGAGGAAGGGGCTGCCACGGCCCCGCAGGTGGGGGGTCCCCCCCGTTGAGCCCCCCATCTTCACCTGGCAGAGGTCCTACACCCGGTAGCCCCCAGGCCAGGTCGTACATGCTGGGGGGGGGGTGTGTGTCAGAAAGGCAGGCAGACACTCCATGTACTAAAATTACTTTATTACAGTTGATTTTTTTTTTTAACATTTCCTTTGCTATGATACAAAGGATACTTACAAACAAAATATTACATATGACCTTATTTTTTCTCTTCTCTTATTTTCTGACAACTTGGTAACAGCTTTAAATGCACAATCTATACAATTAATACAGGTTATATATGAGCTATAATGTATGTTGAACCAGAAGAATACCAGAATACTGACAATATACTGTACATTAAGCCTTACCAGTTAGTGCTCGTGGCATTTTCTACAAGAAGGAAAACGCACACCTGTAGATTCACTCATACCAGCTGGTGCTACCAGACACAGAAGCAGGAAGGAGTTTAATTCCCCTAGTTAAATCCTTCGCGGCCCATCACCGTGGTGCTGGGCCTGGAAACCTCAGACCAGTGTTCATAGTAAAACAGCAGATATGTGTGTGTTTTTTCTAACTAATGCTCTGCGCGGCCAGGCGCCTTCCCCCGGCACCGCGGCAGCCGGGCTTTGCTATACCTGGATGACGCCCCAGAGCAGACGGCCACGGCGCTGGGGCCGGGCGCTGGGCGAGCTCTTGTTGGTGAACTGGACCTCCTTACGGAGGGGGAAAGGAGGAAGAGGAGGAGGAGGAGTGGAAAAGCAGCAACAGCTTTGCTGTCCTCAGTAGGCAGCTCTTGGGTTTGTGCACACGAACAGGCAGGCGCCGAGGGGAGAAGAGCAAGCCCAAGGCACGTCGCTCCCCGGCACGGCTCGGCTCCCGGCTGCACACGGCGCTCGTGCCCGGCAAAACCTCCACGGGTCGGGCGGCCGGCAGGGCCGGGAGCTGCCTTGCGGTTACCTGCTCGCCAGAAAAGGTTTGCTTATGTTTCGCAGCCAAAGCTAGAGCTGTGTGGCTACAGGTGTGCACTTCCCCTCCTCCCACCATGGTCTACATGGGACTGATAAGGTTACATTTTTTGTTTTATCTTTTTTTTTTTTTAAAGCAACCAGCAAGTGAAGCATTTTTAGTTGACTGGCGAAAGACCTGGCATTTGCACAGAAGCTGCAAATGGAAAATAGCCATCCCCTCCTCCCACCCGCTGCATCCCAGCCCAGAAAATCCCAAACTGTTGGCGGAAGAAAAAAAAAAAAACACCAACAAAACAGGGGTGGAGGAGAGGGGGTGGGGAGGGAAACAGGTTGGAAAATACCAGGTTTCAGTTAACATTTCCTTGACTTCACACAATGCTTGTGCAAAAAGAAACAAAACAAAACCCCCAAACAAACAAAAACCAAAACCAGAAACATGCTGGAAATAATGAAAACAAATGGAAAGTAATATATAAAATTAAAAATATAAATAGGATGTCTGGCTGACTGGTAGAAGAATAGGTCATTTAGGTTACAAAAAGGAATATACATTCAAGAGGCTCTGAACCCAGTGGGGTAACTGATGTTAAACTTGTGTTAATAGTTAGGCTAGAATTCTCAAGTTTGTCTTTAAAATCTTCACAATACAAGCAAGCTATTTGTAAAAAATGTACACTATACACACCTCACACAGCTTCTCCTATCCGTATTACACACGTGACACTACCCTCCCATCCACTAAACCAGGGGGGTTCCCACGGCTGAGGTACGCAGGGGGGGCCCCCCCTTCCCGACCCGCTGGCCCCGAGGTGTCGGTGGGGCAGCGACGGCTGCAGAGCCCCACGCGGGTCGCTTGGCCCTCCACGTCTTACCACAACCTTCTCAAGAATTTACACGTCACCAAAGGGCTGTAGCCTTTTTATGTTATACACACTTCACTTTGTAACGTTAATTATTTACATCAGGGCTGCCCCCCCATCTTTTAGCTGTTTCTAGGCAGGTAAAAAATGTTCCTGTTCCAAGCAAGCAGGGGGAAGAGCTGCGGGGGGGGGTTAGGAGGGAAGAAAAGCTGAAGAAAGGGGACGGTTTGCTTGCCAGAAGCCAAACCCGTACGCGCACGTATGTCTCTCCTTCTCCGATCCTTGAATCCGTACAAGCTCCCGTCCCCTACGACCTCCGGGACAACCAGACCTGGAGAGGACGGCCTCACCGGCGCTCAAATTCCTTTCCTCGCCGCTTCCCGGGACGCTCAGCAAAACTATTCCCGACTCGCAGACTTGCCTCTGCCACAAGACAAGGAGCACGGGCCCTCACGTCGTCCCTCGGAAGCGCGGGGGAGCCCACCCCTCACTCAGCGGCAGGTCTTGCGGCGCAAGCCAGCCACAGCCGGGGCAGGGACGCCGAGAGCCCCGCCGGCCACCGCATCGCGCCCGCAAACTCGCCCTTCGCGGCTGCCGCCGGCTGCGGTCGGGCTCTGCCGGAGCCGTGCAACAGCAGCGGCGACGTACTTCAGCTCATTAACAACCCTGTGCTGATTTCTAAACTCTGCTGAGCTCAGAGTTGCCATAGAAATGCGTGATCCTGGCACTAAAAGCAGGCAACAATCTTAAATGAAAGTCTTTTTTTTTTTTTTTTTTCCTCCAGTAGGTTTAGATGATCTCGGGTTTAAGACAAAAGCAGTCAGAAGGGGAAAACAGATCATTTCTAGAGAGGTTGAAAAACACAGCCACAAGCCGGTATTAAACTGCAGCAAAGAACCTGAACTCGGTTCCCATTGAGTTCAGACCCAGAGAAAGCTCGAAGCCACCGCTCCGTCCCTCGCACTGCCCACCATGCAGCACACGATGCCGAAGGGAAGGCGATTCCACACAGCGAACACGGAAAACCCGGCTGAACGCGGGAAGCCGAAAGCCCCGGGCGAGCGGCTGTTGGCCTCCCCAGCCCTCCCGCCCCGCCGGCGGCTGCTGCGCCTCCCCAGCTCGCAATATTTAAGCACAATTCCTCACAGCATCACTTTGACAAGTCTCGGGGATTAGATGCATGCTGAACTACGACTGGCAATTACAGTAGCTTTTTGCTAGCTGGCACATACTGTATCTATAAATTTTAGTACAAAAACTTAAAAAATACAGAAACTAGGTCAATTTGTTAACTACATATTTACAGATAATTACAATTCTTTTCACTCACAATAATTAAACTAATTGTCAGTGAAAATTCAAACTGTGCATGTTCTGAGGTACCCGTACTCAGGGGTGGGGAGCGGGGCAGGGGACCGGAGGGGCGAGGCGGGGGGGAAGATCTCCCCCGGCTTTGTTCACATCCGTGGGGGCAACGCTCGCCCCTCCTGGTTCCTGGACTCAGTGTGTGCACTCAGAGAAAGCAAGGAGAGAGGGAACTGATGTTGGGTTTTTTTCTCCTAGGAGGTGGCTTTAGGATGTTTTAAGGAGGCCAGATGGGCGCGAAGCCAATGGTCACGTACCAAACTGCCTTCCTCCCCCCGCAAAGGAGCCTTCAGGTGAAGTGCAAGTATTGAGACCCACAGCTCGGTGGTTAAGGTGCTTGCTTGCCGGCAAATCCGATTCACTAAGTCCCTCTCTAGCTGACAAAGGCCCTTCCTTCCCCGGCAAAGCCTGGGCTGAGGGGCAGGGCAGGGATGCAGCAGGCAGCGTCACAGCCCCAGCTGGCTGAATCTCCTTGTGCAACAGGAACCAGAGTTATCTGCTGCCACCGGTCCCTGGTGGGGTGATGTTTACCACGACCACTAGATTTATCAGCTTTTTTTTTTGGCTGTAAACAGCTACCCACAACCCTCCGAAGCGCCTCACACTTATTTCTCAACAGACTCCGGCTCAATCGACTCGTAAAAGTGCAAACTGAAACAAACACAGCAGAGGGACACTGACCGGCATCCCTGTCTGGGCATCCAGCACTCCTCCATCCTTGGCACGTGGCTCTGGGCTCACTGCTGGCCAGCGCTGGGGTGGGAAAGTCCCACAGGCAGGAGCACAGCTGAAGACGACACTACTCATTGCAAAAGGGTAAGGGTGTCCCAACCAAACCCGAGCCTCACCTAAAAAACTCGCAAGAGACCTTCCAAAAGGGACAGGGGGGAAAATTGCCTCCGAATTCTCTGATAGCACAAGAAGAGCCCATGGTTGGCATGCTGCTGAGCTGGCTGGGCTTCCCTGGGGGGGTAGATATCGGAGCTGGATGAACATTTGTGACTTGACACATGCGAGAACCGTTTATCCCCCAAACTGCCAGATGTCTCACTAAGATGGAGGAGGACAAAGGAGAAGGTTAGATGGGTCTTCACAGCTTGAGGAGCTCGTGGTGTCCAGCATGGCACTCGCCCCTCTGCTATGAGAAAGACCAGGGCAAGATTTACTAGAAATGCAGAGCAAGCACCCAGGAGAAGAACAAGGCTGTCGTCTGCTTACCGGACTCGAGTAACGGAACACACATGCCTAAGCAGAACAAAGAATGGACCAGACGTGCCTGTGTGTGGGTATATATACGTATGTGCCGTCCACACATACACACACACATCTTTTAAATCTTCCGATTTAGCTTCTCTTCTGATCCTCCACATAACCTGCCCTAGTTATTAGATGCACACAAAGGTAGACAGTGTTCAGAGTCAGCGACGGCTTGAACTCAGGACTGCCAAAACTTAGTGCCGGTGCAGCGTGCCAAGACCGTGCTGGGCTTGAGATCTTTCGTGGCGAGACGCAGCTGGGGACTCTTGAGCTCAGCCTGCTGAGCACTTCACCGGCCCACTCGCCGCTTCCCCAGCAGATCGGGACATTGCCTCAACTGCTTTCCTATCGCTATACCACCTTGTTTTCTTCTGTCTTCTGACTTTCTGGTACCCTCTGGGAGCTCTCTTCTCTCCTTTACAGCACACCCATAGCAGCTAGCCTACCCTCCTGCTCCCCAGAAAAAGAAAGCTACAATTAGCAGGGCAGTATTTAAGCGAGGGCGTTTGACTGCATTCAGCCCTAGCACAGCTTGTGCAGACGTACGTGCCCTTGCCCTGCTGCAGGGGTTGCTTTTGCTCATGAACAGGAGCGCTAAAGAACAGCAGAACTGAAGTGCCCTGACAGAAATGCACAGCGTGATGTGTGTGCACGTATACCCACACACACGTACATACAGAGTATATAAATATATACAAATGAGATACCATATATATAACCAGAGAGATGTGCGTATTCAACAGAGTAATGGTAGACAGTGGTACAATACAATTTATTGCCTCTCAAGAAATGGCACGTAAGCAGGGTCACGGGGCAGGGCAGCCTGAAGTGCAAGGGGCCCTTTCCCCTGGGGGGGGTAATAAACAGCATCATCCCAGATCGACCAGGGTGCACCCCATGCAGGTTACAGCTAGAGTGCAATGCACGTTCTTCTGGAGCGGGAGGGCTGGGTGGGATAAAGAGCGATGCCAGCCTGGCCCCAAGCCAGGCAAGGAATGGCTGCAGGGAATTCTCTGTGGAAAGCTTGGTATCGTACCACATTTATTTCTTCAACCCCTCTGAAGCTCACAGGCTTGGAGCAAATGCAGGTGAAACAGAGCTGGCCTCCATTTCAGTGCTGCATCCGAGGAAGAAAGCACATAACGTTCAACATGGAAGGGAGAGGTGGCTGCTGACTCCCTGGGACCATGGAGAACAAGAGAAATGTGGTCCCTTTTACTGATTTTAATTAAGTAAAATCAAAAGAAATTCAAATCAGAAAGAGGTGAAAATGCTGGCTCCTCCGTTTTCTTTTTTTTTTTTTTTTTCATCTCTGGGCTAAACTACATCAGAACTTTACGTCTCTGCAAAGGGGAGAGAAAAATAACCACAGAATGAGAGATTTCAGGGGTCAAGCTGGTGATCTGAAAATACTGCAATAAAATTTGCAAAGTAGTCCACACAGAAGAGTTTCCCCAGTGTTAAATACGAACATAAAAGATGTAAAAGAACATCTTTGCTGAGGTACTGGAGTAGTTTCCACAATTTACAAGATTACAGTATTTTTAAAACCAAAGTTAGGGCATGACTGCAACGAGTACAATATGGAGTAATTGGTCTTACTTTTAAAAAACAGAGTTTGCAAACTGATTCAGAGAGTGTTTGCGTCTCTCTAGCGTATTTTACAGTTGTTTGTGTATCTCAGAAATACACCCGAGATACATTAAAACTCTCAACGCCATGGGCCTCCTCATATACCTCCAAGGCCCAGCCTGACCCTGGGTCCCTCTGGCTACAGCTGCGTAACGGGGTGCTTTCTCTCAAGATCAGGCTTGTTTGGGACAGCTTTCCTTCCCCACGTACACACAGGGACACACACATTTAGACCAGTTGATCTGAATCAGTTTTTGCAAACTATTTTAATTAAAATATTAACTTGTTGGAATAGTCCAGGTCTGCACATGATATACATGTAAAAATGGTTACTACACAATTCTTTTTGAATACAAAAAAAGCCAATATGGGATAGCCATCATTTGGATTCAGCATTCAGTCATGCTTGACATTACACAAAGAGATGGGTTGAGAGAATTCTGTTGAAGTAGCTCAATTTAAGCCAGAGACTTTGACCAAATTCAAACCGTAACAGAAGCAAAAGAATGAACCCACTGAACTTGCAGGTATAGCCCGTCCCCGCTGTCACTGCTGCTGTTTGTGATAGAGGAGCTGAACTTCAAAACGCTGCGTTAGCACCACGCTCTGGGCACACCCTCCACTCTCACATGGTAAATCCTGTACAATTTTGGCCTTTCATTTCATTTTTGTCTTTTTTTCTAAACCCAGGAAAATACAGGTACCTTTCCTAAATCTGTTTCGCTGCATTTCCACAACACTGCAATGCAAAAGAATGACCCCAAAACATCCAATTCCACATAGAAACATAGCAGAGGAAAGGACAGGACAATTCATGGTCACCACTTGCCCCGGGGGGGCAACCAGAGTCACCTCCATGGGACCACTGCCTCATCCCAGGCTTCTGTCAACTGTTAGTACTACAAAGCTCCTTACTAAGGGGCTGCTCAAACATATTTTGGTAGAGTTTCCATCTTCAATTAGAGTGATGTGCTACGTCAAGATGCTAGAAATCCTAGTTGGATTCAGCGGACACTGGCAGAGTTAAGGATTGGGAGTGGATGTTAATTTAGCTAACGAAAGAACGTCGCCCTGTTGAGAGTACTGAACAGCAGCGAGACACTAGAGTATTTACTATATAAATATGTCACATGGACAAACACATTCGGAAAACCTTGCTTTTGAGCCCTATAAACATATTAAAGGCAAATCCTAGAGTTAGCAGCTAGTGTTTTCTTCAAGATGATTAGTGTGCAAGGAAAAACATTTACAAAGAACCCTGGCTGGTCAGTCCCCAAGACGGAAATCTTTGCCTCAAGCCAAACTTCATCTACCTGCTCTTTCCCTAGCCCCACAGTGCTGGCTGACCCAGACCGCCCTGGCACTGGCACAAGAGCATGGGGGCATCTCCAGTTGCCAGCACTAAGGGATGACACAATGCCACAAAGTCATTTGGTTAATTAGACTCCCTGACCCCTTTATCACTGTATGGATTTCACAACCTCCTTTGCTTCCTTTCAGTAGTACAGCAGCTCCAATGAGCCTCTGGAAGTAGTGCCTTCTCGCATGGCGTGATATGCTGCCAAAATATCACAGCATCTCAAGGGACTGTAAAAGTTGTGAAGGATTGCAGCAACAAAAATAATAAAAAGGAGCCTCACATGCAGCAAGATCTACAGTGGTGATGCGGGTTAGTCATCAGCTGGGAAAGAGTCATTGGCTCAGCTCCTCCTGGTACACTGTGGCAACTAAACATTTAAACAGTTGGCTACACTCTACATGTAAACAGGAAATTGCAACAAGCCAAAAAGGTAATAAATTGGTGGATGTAGTGTAATAATGAAAAACCCGATCAATGACATTTTGTGACTATGGCATCCTTCAAAATACCTCTGGCATTTGAGACTGATTGGCTGAAAGTCTAAACATTTCTGAATGGAGCAAAAAGGACTATGCTGGGCTCCAATAATTATTCTGATGCTTAGCTAAGATGAGATGTCACAGTATTAGCTGTACAAGTGCATTACTTACGCTCCTCTGCCCAACCTCATCTGAGCTACCAGCAGCACAGCCAGGGAGTGCCAAAGCAGAAATACAATTTTGAACATTTCTAGCCTGTTCCCTCCAGACAGGTTTACCTACACCCTTCTTGGGAAGCTGACCAGTGCCTTCTGAGAGAACGTCACTTCTTAACACGACACGGAGCGGGCACTTGGGTAGAAGGGCCCTGCTGAGCCCTGGTGTCTCTCGGCCTCTCTTCTCACCCTTCTTCCTCACCTACAAGTCTTTGAAAATGCCTCTTGGCAGAGGCAACACCCTAGAAATGTATCCAATTTAATGACAAATAAAAATGGAACAGAAGATCCAGCTGTTCCTCCCCTGGATGTTGGTTTAAAGGCAGCTCGCCTGGTTTTTGCAGGGAGGCAGTTCGAAATTTATGGACATGGGAGGAGGTCTCCATTCTCCCTCAGACTTCTTATGGATGGCGTGACGAGGGCAACCTAAGGCCCTTCTGTCCTGTCAGCATGACAACCACCAGCCAACTCTTCTGACTAATTGCATATATTTCTCAGCCGCCCTCCCAAGACCCCTCCAAAAATTAAAAAACAACAACAACAAAAAAAACCACCCCCCCAAACCCTGCAGCCAAATACTATGACATCCCAGTTAGTAAACACAAAACGTAATGCTTTACAAAATGAATACAATATTCCATGTGCACCCAGCTTCCACACGTCAGCACCGCACTGAGGAGGCTGCTGGGCTGGTGTCTGTAGGCAGTTTCTGTTGGCAGACAGCTCCAGTGGAATTGCCACCCTCAGTTATTGTTTAAGTTATGTATAAGACATGTGTGAACCATTGGATATTTGTGAAGTAACACTTGTGCTCCTGCTCATGCCCTGTTCCGTCCGTCCCCCAGAAGCTGTCCGCCTCAGAGCCTGGGGGCTGTTGCGGACCCCTATAGCACTACTTCGAGGTACCCCCTGCATGGGCCCCGAGGGGTGACCCCATGGCTGGGGTCCACCTTGCATTGGATGGCCCCAAGCTTGCGGTGGGCCACCCATGGGATGACCCCAGTGAGGTCCTGCACCCCCAGTAGGATTGTGGGACCAGCCAGAAGCTCCCGGGTAGCTGTGGCTGAACGCCTCGGGGGAGAGATTAGAAAGAACCATATTACTAAAACCTAGCCTCATGCTTTCTGAGTCAAAGGCTTCGATCTCGCGAGCTTGACGCTCCAGCAGGCTTCGTATCCGTTCGGTACGCTCGTTCTGCAACGCCAGCATCTCCTCCTCAATCTAGGAAGGAAAAAAGAAGAGACAGTCTGTAGCAGCAGGACTTCTTCACAGGCAGGGCCTCAACTCTCCAAAGGACTTGTAACAACAAGCTAAGGAGGAACCTTCTCCCCATCTGTCCTGGTTTCAGCTTAATTCAGAGTTCATTTTCTTCCTAGTAGCTGCTATAGCGCTGTGTTTTGGACTTAGTATGAGAACAATGCTGATAACGCGCTGATGGTTTAGTTGTTGCTCAGCAGTGTTTACACCAGTCAAGGACTTTTCAGCTTCCCATGCCCTGCCAGGGGCACAAGAAGCTGGGAGGGGGCACGGCCAGGACAGCTGACCCCAACTGCCCACAGGGCTATTCCATACCATACGGCGTCACGCTCAGTATAGAAACTGGGGGGAGTTGGCCGGGGGGCAGCGATCGCTGCTCAGGGACCGGCTGGGCATCGGTCAGTGGGTGGTGAGCAATTGCACTGGGCATCACTTGTTTTGTATATTCTTTTATCATTACTATTATTATTATTTTCTCTTTCTCTACTATCCCATTAAACTGCCTTTATCTCAACCCATGGGTTTTAGGTTTTTTTTTTTTTCCGGTTCTCTCCCCCATCCCACCCGGGCAGGGGGAGGGTGAGCGAGCGGCTGTGTGGCGCTTGGTTGCCAATTGGGTTTACACCACAACACCATGTTTCTACATGAGACTGGATTTAGATCAGATGTCCACTGACACACAATCTGTTCTGAACGCAAAAGGGTAAGTCCCACAGACCTGCACGTGCCAAAGCATGGTGAACCCCAGTTGGAAGGTTTTGGTCCCCGTTCCCTGGTGATGATAGAAGTTTTAGGGATGCAAAGCCAAAGTTTGCAGTGATACTAACAGCTTGACATAGGTTAATCTTTTAAGATACAGCGAAGTCTACAGCTTCCATAAAAGCCTACTGGGAAAGCACCTTCAAATACAGCCAAGTACAGTGCTTGTACAGTCAAATACCTGCCAACACAGCTTAATGTGACCTCCACTGTTTGTAGCTGAATCTGATGACGATGACTGCTATTTTCTCCAGGATTCATTGTACAAGCCCACACTCAGTTTCCTCTCCAGTGTTCACTGGCCAGATTTTCTTAGCTCATGTTTATCACCTCCTATCTACCCCGTTCCTAAATTGGTTTCTCATGTTTCATTACCCTGGTATTTTCTCCAGGTTGTGTGGCTGAAGAAAGCAGGCAATGATGTTTCAATTGTGTGGCAGATTATTAGCTACATGATATGCAAGCTAGCAACTCCAATTTCTTCCCTGTAACACTGTTCCAAATCGGTTTCCAACGGTACTTTGGTAGGGGCGCTGGGATCAGGTCTCTAAGTACAGAAAACATGGGGCTACGGCCTCCTGACACCCATCAGACAGGGGTGAAAGCCTTTCTTATTGAAATCTTTGCAGTCAGGTGGAGAACCAAAGAATCACTCCATTATCTTCTTGCCAGCAGCGAAAAAAGCTACTTTTGGCCTCGGTGAAAAAGACCAAATGGGTAAAAAGCAGCAGCCAAGACTTTTAGCATAGCTCACTGGCATCTCCCCTGCTGTCAGCAGCAACGTGGCCAAGGTGTTATCTTGGTCTGTGCTAAAGGTACTGGACGGAGCTTGTACTTGTAAATGCTCTCTTGCCTTAGTCAGGGAATATGCAAAGTGATTTCATCTGGAATTTAGGAAACAATCTGCTCCAGCGTGAGTCATCTCCTGAGCCATTTGGGGCTTTCAGAAACTGCCTTACCCACTTGCCTGTTTCTTAGCGCTAGGCGAGTGACACTGACTCCACAGAGCAGCCTTGCTCACTCCTGCTGAAAGCCACGCAGTGGTCAGCTGCCTTGGAAAAGACAGAGGACGAAGAAGGTGCCTTCTCTAATGTTAGCTCTTTAAAACACTCCATTGTTTCTTCCAGTCCTGCTATGTAAGCAGAATCCTCCTCTTCCTTTTTCAAAACTACAGTGTCTTCAGCATGTCCAGCTGCTCACTTTTCAGGCTTTGTGACAGCGTAACACACAGGACTTCGTGAAACTGAACTTCACAGAAAGACATGCCTAACACACCGCATTAAAATGACATCACTTAGAAACAACCTCAGGTTGCAGGACTCTGAAGATGAGGTGTCTGAGGCATGTGGGAAGGAAATGAGTAAATCTGAAGTCTTTTAAAAGACACTCTTGGGACAGGCTCATTACTGGTGCAACACAAACAACATAGCGTCAGGGTATAGCTTGTACAGCACCTCGGCACTTAAAGGCTGCGCATTGATGGGGCTGGCAACTCCCTCCTTAGCCTAAGTCAGACATGTATGCTCTGGTGAGTTACTATGGTGATGGGCACCATCAAAAATAAAGAGCACTGTGCTGAGAAGGAAGCAGAGTCCTATGCACACCCTAACTTCTGGAATCTGGTTTATTATTGAACATCGGGGACTGACTTTGCCACAGGCTACGTACATATTTGTGAATATAAATTCAGACATTCATCTTGCTCACACACCTGCCCTTTTTCTGCCTGCCAGTTTCAGTTAGCACAAGCAAGCAAACACCAGGTGACATTGCTGAGCAACCCACAACAGAATATTCACAACTCTTAATTCTTACAAAAACGGAACAACACCCCTCCCCCCCAAAGAATACCCTTGCAAAAGGAGGGTGCATCTACCCCTGCACCCACATGTTTTCCCTTGAGCCGCTACTGTAATCCCAGCAAGAAACAGAGTCTCATCGCTGGTCCGTGACTTTGTGAATTGCAATGCACTGGCACTGCATGTATTCCTAAATAAAGGCTCCCACCTACAGAAACTGAAGAACCATCCAATCTTTTGCTATTTTAACAACAGTAGTCACACAAGGACACACAGGGCACACAAATAGAGAAAAATGATGCTAGGTCTTAATCTTATCTTTTTTTTTTTTCCTATGATGTAGCACTGCTAAGCTTCCTATCACCATTACTGATGCCAAATGCTTCGCAGGGGCCTTCTTTTTTCAAGGAGCAATGACCAGCAGCAGGCTTGCTGTAGCATACTTCTTCCCAGAGCTCTCATCAGATCATGCCGCCAGAGGGCAATGCACACCCAGCACAAATATATACTCAAATGCAGTGCTCTGACAGGATTTGTCCTCTTCTGGATGGGAGCAAAATAACTAGCAATGGGGTCTAAAGACAGCTAATACACACATGAGTGCCACAGGGGAACTCCGTTTTCACAAATTCAGTTAATTCCAGAGATTCAAGTCTACTTGCAGGAGACCACAGCACAACAGGACTGCCCTGTCTTCTCAGAGATGCTTCCTCGGCTGACCATGAGGTGGAGCAGTTTTATTCTGACAAGGGCCCTCTATCAGCCTGGCATCAATCTGTGAGCCTCTGGGAGAAGTGTGAAGAACCTCGAGGCCACAGAGTAATTGCCCTAATTTAATAACCGCCGATCAGCAAAGTTGGGAACTGTTGCGTGAATGGTGATGGCTGGCACCCACAGGGCAAATCAAAAGGGAAAAAGTTTGCAGGAGGAAGGCTGATTGTGTATTTCCTTTCACTGACTGGCGCATTACTCTTCCCCTGGTTCGGGTAGGCCACTCACATTTCTATACACACCCCGCATCTCGCGCTGCATAGAAAAGCATGCTTCAACAAGGAGCACCTTAATACACATAGCCAGTTACAAGCTGAAATCTAGGGAGCAGCAGGTCACCCATGCCTGTGGGTATGGCTCCTTCAGTTTGCTTAGGGAAATGCTGCAGACAGCAGCATTTCCATAACAAGCATTAATTTCATAGGGAAACTGCAGCCTGGTCTCCACAGACTGACAAATGGAGCAGTAAAATAGTATTATCATAGAACACAGGGTCTCAAATACATTTTACCTCCCCGCCCCCCCAAGATACCTACTACTGATACTATGCAAATTCCAGAAGTGCCCCCCCTGCCCCCAGCTTTAGGTTGTTACTGTCTGTCCTCTAATCTGCAGCTCAGAGTCAGAAAGAACAGCTCTCTTTCCCTTCTGCCCAGAGAGGCAGGGCTCCCTCTGGCACGCTTCAAGCAGCCAGAGCTGCTCACATGGGACGGCTGAGCTGGCAGAAAGTTTACCCTGTGTGTCACTGAGCTATCATCCCAGAGAGGCAAATACCCAAATGATCTGTGTTACTATACAGAGCAAGGTAAAAGCAATTTATCTCTCTATTGATAAGTACAGTGCAATTTAAGATCTGAAACATGGAGCGCGCTAATGATGCTCGCCTGCCATTTTACCTTCTGCTCAAGGAGGGCCCGACGGAGGGATACCCTCTGTTCAAGATCACGCAGCTCCCGATCATGCTGGGCTTCTGCCTGCATCTTGATTTTACTCTGATATGCATTCAGCAGCTCCAATTCTTGCTGCAGCTGCATCTTCAAAACCTGGCACTCTGCTTCCTGCGCTTCATCCAAACGCAGCTGGGAAAGACAGACAATAGAGATGTTTCACTATGGGGTAACCACTCATGACACTCCAGGGGAGGACCGTGAGGAGGGGGAGAGAATGGGATGGGACTTTGTTTTCTTAACGATACAATTGGTCTCTATTGTACTTCGTTTCACTGAACAGAGGACCTATAGTGACAAAGACTGGTGACAGTGAGCCCACAGGGCTGATGCAAGTGATGCTGATGAGCAGTGGTGCCTCAGGAACCATGATCCATACTGCAGAGACCAGACTGTTGGAGGTGCTAACATCCACAGGTCTCCTTTTGCTAGTGGCAAAGAGAAGATCTCTTGCTCTGTTCAACTGGATTAACCAATTACCTGTATGCAGGAGGCTTAAGTCCATACCCCTGCCAATGCAGAACTCTGGGCAAAAGAATATAATGACGTAAACCTAAAAGCAACACAATACTAACTTTTAACCGTCCCATACCTAAATTAAGCCAGCTACCCTGCCTCACAGTGTCAAATTTGTACAGAGTGATGCAAGCAGGACACAATATGCAGTAAGTGCAAAGAAAACTGCACATTCAGTTGCAGCAAGGACTCAAAGCATTGCTCATGTGGTCGTTCCTCAAAGAAGGAATATCCTAAAGAAGGAATCACAGAACTTTCACAACACTTTTAACATTATCTCAGATTTACAGTCAAAACTCTGGACTCCTCCAGGACTCAATGAGCATCTTCCACCAGAGGGACATGCTTTGGTTGATATCATTGACAAATCAAAACCCAAATGACTTAAGACAGCAAGCTGCACATTATTTAATGACGCTTTAACAGGGACGTTTATGTCATCAAACTTCATGCAAAAGCAGTCCTCTGCCACACAGATGCATCACTTTGCATCTCAGCAACAGCAGCTTCAACTTCAACCTGCCTGAAGGGGGTAATACCTCTTTCCTCTGCATATGAATGCTGCTTTTTAAATACAGAGGAATGACTGTGCTGGGTATGGCACATGTAGCAGGGAAGCAGATAGCTTGCTGTCAGGATACAGACTGGTTAAAATGCAAACATCCCTATTTGGCTGAGGAACCCTGGGTCCCTCGGAGGCGACTCACAGCTTGTGTAGAGAGCATTTCATTAATGCTGTGATCATACTGCTCAGCCAGGATAGCCAGCTTCCGGGTCTGCTCCTCCTTGAGCCGTTTGAGGACAGCTTTATGTTCACTCTTTGGCGTGGTCTCCAGCAGATGGTTTCTCAGTGCTTTGTACTGTCTGGTTTGGATCTTGCATGTATCCTGAAACTGCTTCTTTATCTGTAGTTCTTTTGACTGGAAAGACGGAGGGGACACAAACAAAGAAATAAACAGCACGTTTCAAATGGGAGAAATATCCATTCAAATGGATATTTAGGATTACATTAAGGATATGAGTTCAAGAATCCACAAACGTATATTAACATCTATAGTGCAAGGAGGGAAGCAAAATACACAAGAGGCAATGACTATCGCTGCAGCTGCTTTGACACTGCTACTGTGCGAAACAATTACAATACAGACACTTTTATAACAAAGCTCCAGCCTAAATACAGCTGTCACTGCACAAAGAGCCTCACATTTGTCACTGGACTGGATCCAGTCCTGGGTGTTGCTTTTCAAGAAAAGTTCTTGAGGGACAGGACTAATATTTATTAGCACTAAAAGCCATACTTACACATGACTGTGCTTGTATGGCACACATATATGAAGAGCACTTCATGTTATGAAAAGAAGCAGATTTGGTGCATGGGAAGGGACAGGGAAAAAGAGCAACACTTTTTCCATGGAGGGTTTGAAAGATGTATTCTAACCCTTGATATTACGAGCCCGATTTTCATAAAGATACTCAAGAAATGGCTAGGAAAGATTAGGTGCTTGAAGATGTATGCTGCAAGCAACATTAGCATTGTGCTAGTTTAGCAAACAAAACAATTCCCCAGTTCCAATGAAGGCTTACTGGAGATTGAGTTTTCCCTTTGCACTTTGCTAGCATCTCTGCATTGTTTAGAGGCATAACTTCGTGGTTGCACACAGGGCTGGGAGACATCAATCCTGGAAAAGGTATTTGGACCTGATTTTGCTATATGACCTTGAGGAAATTAATCATTTTTTTCCTTTCACTTGCCTTATCTGCCTCCAGAGCAGCCTGTAAGGGTTAACATCTGCTAAGCGTTTTAAGACCCTGAAAAAGAGGGTGCTCTGGAGTTCCCTGTATCTTTCTACAGGAGGGCTGGCAGGGATACTTCTAACTAAGCAAAACCCAGAAGTGATGAGCAATGACAGCTAACTGACAGATAGTCAAGTTCGCCATGGTAAGAAAAAACAAACAATCCCCTAAGCCCCCACACCAGGGCAGTCAGTGTACACTCCAGGCCATTCCTACTGTCGGCCACCATGGTCAAATCCTGAAGCACTGGGGGCAGGAACAGAGCACAGGAACAGATTCCTGTCCCTTGAATAAGTTGGAAGAGCTCTGGGATCTGAACCAGCAAGGCAGATATATATGTGCATGTCTCTCATCAGCTCCTCCGCTGCCTGCTCCTGGCACTAACTCAAGGCTCAGCGGGGTAGGTGATAAGCACAGCACTTGTAGCTACCTAGAAAGATGCACTGGGATCAGACAATATATCCAGCCCAATTTAGACATCAGCATGTTTTGCTGCATAAACGGACAATTCCACTTTGCTAATCTGATGCAGAAAACAGGACAAAGATGGGTTTCATTCAAACCAAAACGTGTATCATGGAGAGGAATATATCATTTTTACCCCTTCTAAATTCATAGGAAGTTATTTCCCTCCAAGAAACCTTTAAGGTTGTTTCTCCCTGCCCCTAAGGGAAGTGTCAGCAGGTTACACATTCCCATCAGGGACCCAGTCACAGCAAAACACTAGCAATCTATTTTGTCCTCACTTTCTGTGAAGTCTCACTTGGACACCAGACTCTGTTTACCGGCTTCCAATCCAAAGGCTTTAACAACAGGAAACAGAAGGGAGGGGTAAGATTTCCAGTCAGACTTCTGACAAGATGATTTTGACCTAGTATTGTGAAATACCAGCAAGAAGGATATTTGCATCACAATTAACACGCTCAAAATAACAACAGAGCAGTTTTCACTGAAGGGTGAATTCGAGTTATTGGTCCTTCTGGTGCTGTAATAGTGGCAACAGACACTGACCGTTAAAAGTCTGCTTTCAGGACAAAGGACCTCACTAGATAACAAAGGGAAAGCCTGAAACATGTGTCCTCGAGGGAAAATGTTGCTGAGCAGAGGAACTGAACAAATAGTCAAATTATCTAGTCAAATAAGAATACTTGCCTGCAGTAGTCAGAAGCAAGAGAAGAGTTAATACCAGGGAACAGTCTCGATAAATAGGGGATTGTACTACAAACCAAACGGTTGTCCAGCAGGCCGCATTATTAGCGCTGTGTGGACGCAAAGGTGCTGGATTGACAGCTCAAGCCTGAAATCCTTCACTAATCACAGAACAGGCATGCAAAGCAACGTGCAGCCTTCCCATGCTCCCTGCAAAACACTCCAGCCCTGTCCTCCCTGGAAAAGGGAAGGGGTTGAAGAGTCTGCGGAGGTGAGAGGACAGCCAAGCCTCTACAGCCCAGAGAGACTGCCGATCCTGCTGTCCCGACTGCCAGCAAGGGAATGAGAAGGGACATTCTGCCCACTCCCGCTTGCGCCACATCACCTTGGGGAGGCAGAACTCATTCATGCTAATCTCAGAAGGATCAACCTAATACAGCTGCTTCAGTTTTATTCAGCTCAGAGTGCAGCGCAGCTTCCCTGTGAAGTCATCAGCTATTTATACACTATATCCTTGGAGATTCTCAACAGCGATCAGATGGTCCCTTGTTCTCACAAGCTAGGTTTTCACTATTTAATATTATTCTAATATTGACAAATCAGGTTTTGGGTTTTTTTTTCCTTAAGTTCTACTTTCAAGTTGGTTATTTTCTCTGTAAGAAGATAACTTGCAGGTGGTGAAAACGAAGTCAGATGGGAAATATCACGAAGAGGAAAGACCTAGAACAACAAAGAAACCCCATGCTCAGTATGCCATACACTCATTTTGTTACTGGCACAGCTGAACACTGGGTGGAGAGAAGAAGTCTGCCTCCTCAAAGGAAATGTACCAGGCAGCTTTGTGAAAGGCCTTATACTCCCTTCTCAGACACTTCAGAATAAACCACTGGACTTCTTTGGATGAAGTGAAAGCTTACAATGAAAACACTAAGAGCCTCAATTACAGAGGCCCTATAGTTCTGGTCAGCCACCGCAGTTACAAGGGCAGCACGAGAAACCCATGGGAGCACAACACAGCAAAGGTCAGTGCTAGGAGCTTCCTGAGGACACTGCAGTTGGCTGGTAATTCTCTCTCTTCCCCCCACACTTGCGAGTGTACCAGCTTTAAAACAAAAACAACAGCAAGGTGTGCTAGCCAAGGCCGATAGTGCAGTTCATTTTGATGCACACAGCAAGGGAAAGCTTTTTTTTTTTTTTTTTTAAATGACACTGCTTCATTACAGAAAAATAGATTTTCTTCTTGTATATGGGGGGAGAATAGGATCAGAAAATGGTGTAGGAGGAAGAAGGGGGGGAAAAAGGGCACTGCAAAGATTAAATGCATTTTAAACTACCACAAAAAGGAAGGCACATTGCTGAGAACAATAGGTTTTCAAACAAAATGAGGGAATAGTGCTGCTATGGCCTGCCTACAATACACTGCAAGCCTGATCGCCATTGCTATGGTTCAGGCGTATGGTGCTTGTAGGGCTGCAGTTGCACCCTGGCAGTTACACAGCTTGACAAATAAGACACTTTTAAAAAAAGGTATTCATTACACAATGAGACATCTCTTCAAATTAACAAGCTTCAAAATGCCTTGGACCTGCATACACTGCAAACGAGAACTGAGATGTAATGTACCACTTTTCCACCACCACCAGCAGCTTGTGTCCAGAGCTCCTACATCACTTAGTACCTTCAGGCTCTTGGGCTGCTGCCGGACCTCCATGACGTGCTTACGCCTCAGCTCCCGCTCCCGGCGCTTGTTGTATTCCAGCTGGTTGGTGAGCTCGGTCTGGTGCTGGAGTCGGATCAGCTCACAGCGCATCTTCTGGATGGTACTGAGATGGCGGAACTCCAGCTCCTGCATGGACTCGTGCTGACGCAGCAGCATGGCGTGCTCCAGGTCCTTCTGTGTCTGCCTTTTGTTTAACTCCTAACAGGAGGACAGAGGGAATTACTAGATTCTTTGTACTGACTTGGATTTCCGTTCACAGCGTGACATTTCACTTTGTTCACAAGGGCATTTCTCTCTTTCCAAGGCATTTCAGGACAGAGCACAGGGTTTCTACATGTTATCAGAAGCAGACAGCACTGCCAACTGGTAATTTTTCCTTCCTCATTTCACTTTTCTTTTTCCTGTTCTAGATGCTCAACAGGATTCACAGTAAGCATTTTCTAGAAAGGACTGTAACTGTTGTGTCTGTTGACTACTTGGATCTAAAAATTCTCCCACAATAGGGCACTAATCTGAACATTTGATTCCGCATGATCTCCTAAATGCCATAGGGATTACTAGATGGCACTGCAAAACATATGAAACCATTATTTTATCAAAAAACTTCACATGTGGTAATTAACACTTCAGTGAGATTGGAGTTGGATGGCAGGTGCTCCTGTGAGATGTATTTCACACAGGTGGTTCCAAGTTTCATCTCTGCTTATTCTCTTACCTCCCGAACCAGGTCTTGCTCCAGATTATGGCGGCCAAGGAGCATCCGTCTCTTAAAGCGGCGACACTCCAGCTCCAAGTACTGCCTCTGACGCCTCAGTAAGTTGGCTTCTTCCTCTGCCTGGAAATGCTGGATGTTCTCCTTCTGCTTGGAGAGCCACTCCTGCTTCTCCTTCTTTGGAGTGCTCTGGTTTTCATTCAGCTCCTGATAACAGCAAGGTAATTAATTGTGGAATAGTCACATTAAGCTCCTTAGCCCTGAACAACTGGATGGATCTGCCTAATAAACTACTTTTCAGACAAAGCCATTCCACCTTGTCTTCTCTTGGCTGGTACCATGCCAGCCTCTGCAAAAACGCATCATATCGCTTATCTAAGGGAACACTAGCAAAAAATTCACAGTGGAGCAAATTTAACTACAACTTTTTTTTTTTCCATTGGCCATTTTAACCCATCAAAATACTGGTTCATGTCCACTTTTTACAGACATATGTATTAGCTCAAAACATAGAAATTATGGTTTGCCACTGAAAACAAAGACACAAAACCAACCTGCCATACTGCCTGACAAATGTTTTTACAGGCTCCCAAAGAACTGAGAAGGCAAGCGTTGTTATCCTATCTCACTTACAAATCTTGTTCACGCAAAACTCCAGACACGTGAAGCA
This sequence comes from Scopus umbretta, assembly GCA_013400535.1. Classification (NCBI taxonomy): domain Eukaryota; kingdom Metazoa; phylum Chordata; class Aves; order Pelecaniformes; family Scopidae; genus Scopus; species Scopus umbretta. The sequence continues at coordinate 62,314 of VZTL01076028.1, forward strand.
CATCAGAAAATTTGTGTCTTACTTGATCAGAACACAAACACATTTTATAAGTAACTCATCAAGGCAGGGCGGCTCACTGAGACTCCACGACTTACAAAAACGATACAAAGAGGTTCACAGGTGAAACGTAAGGCCACAGTTTCCACATTTGTATTAAATTCAATATATAGCTTGAAGCATCTTTGGCAAAACACTCTGCTTGCTTGAATTGCATACTAGAGATGCCCACACAGTAACTAGACTTGTCGTGATACATTTCAACTTAAGTATGAGACAGAACTCCGCTGTATTTCATCAGTGTTTCTTGGTGCGCTGTGATCTACTGCCCACTTAGAAAAAGATTCTATGTTATTATAAAAAGCCCACGCTACTATAGTTTTTGTTAGATCTTTCTTGGCTCTGCTGCTCTTTAGCCTTTTTCTTCTCCTGGGAAATGTCTGTGTTTGGGAATATTCCCCTTTGGAGCAAGTTCCAAACTTGCGTCACACAAGTTGATGGTTGAGCATTAAATAGTTCTTTCAAAAAAATTATTTATAGTGCTTATGGTTTCAGCCACTCCACAAAAAGTATCAGAAAGTTTGATTCTACAGTTCCTCTGCATTTCAAAAAGGTCATGATTTTCACTACAATACAGTGATTATTAAACTACTACACAGCTTTCTCCATTAAAATTAAATAGTGTTTTACAGATATTTTCATTTAAAAGAATCTGCAGGTCATCTTTACTGCTCTGTTTTCTTGCTGCTGCTACAGAAATATCATTTAGCGATAAGAAACTTCACTAACTGCTGCAGCGCATGGTCAATATCCGCAGGAACAAGGTATGAGAAAAATGCTCATGACCTGTCTTAAACTACTTTTTTTCATTCCTTAGGACTGCCAAATTTGCATGTTTCTGGCTAAAACGTAGTATTGAACAATGCAGAAGTTTGTACTTTCATGGGATAAACGCAGAGGTGCCAATATACAAATAAACTCTCTTACTCTAAGGTCAAAGATATGAAACAAATACAGTACGTACAGGACTCTGCTCATGACATGCAGCTGCAATCCAGCGAAAGATCTCTTGCGCACAGTGGCACTTCTATTTCTGAATGTTCGCTGCTCTCACACTGTATCTTACACTGTACTATATTCACATTTCTCATTACAGATGAGTTACCTCTTTCAGCTGCTCTTTACGCAGTTTATATTCTCTCTTCTGGGACTCCAGGAAACTGTTCAATTCTTTTTTCTGTTGGGCCTGAATATGCTGTTGAAACTTCTTTTCTTCGTTGGCCATCACTTTAGCCTACAGCAAATCCAGCAGCAGATCAGTTTAGTCCTTTGGGACTCACAGCTCACATTCCATTTCAGCCCCAAGACCAAGAACTCATGGTACGTCACCACGATACTCACCATGACTCCAAGTAAGTGTGAGTCTCAGGAGCTTGCCCTCACCCTCTTCTCATTCCACCCCCACAATCAACGCACCCAGGAGGAGTCCTTTTTCAGTGCCACACTTCCTCAGCCCTATTGTTCAGCTAGTCTTGTCTAACAAAGTCAACACCTTATGATAAACTATATCCTTAGCCCTCCACCAAGAGATCCAAGATGAACAAAGAATCAATAATAATCGCTGTAGGCGGCACCACTTCATTATCAATTATTTAAAAGCATAAAAACCCCCATATCCATAAGCAACTAGACGACGAACATTTAAGCATAGCTGGCACAGTTCTCTGCAGGCTAATCTGCCTCCGTAACACTTGATGGCAGTCAGTTATTGACAGCATATACATGTCAAAAGAAAGGAAAACCCTTACGGTATTTTTTCTGGGGTCAGTACACTAACATTTAGTATAACACACTGTGATGAAGGACATACCTTTCCTCTAGTTACATAAACCCCTTAGTGTAAGGAGGTGATGTATTAGCCTTTTTCTAATTAGCAATTTGCTTGGCTCCTGAAAACAGACATGTAAGAGACTACAATGTCATCACTTCATCAGTGAGGGGAAGTGGACAATTCAATGTAATTAACAAATACAGACTGGTCTGCTAAACCATAATCTCCTACCTCTTTTTCCATGGCTGCTTGGTGCTTTTTAATTAGCTTTTCCATTTCTGCAGCAAAATTGTTACGCTGTGTTTCAAGATCTTTGTCCAACCTGAGGCGATGCTCGTCCATCTCTGCCTTCAGTTTATTTTCTAACGCCATCAGTTGCTTCTGGTGTTGCCGTCTCATACGTTTATAGCCAGACATCTGCTCTCGGAGTTCAGAGTCCTGTTCATGTTCCTGCATTTGCCTTGTCACCTAGGCAGGTAACCACATCGGGCCAAAAGTAAGTTAATGCTTCCTAATCTGCTTTTCAGCTGTCTTCAAACCACAAAAGAAGACTGTTCAGTAAAGAAATATGATTTTGTTGTAAAGAAAAGCACACGTCCTAATGGCATCAGAGATTAGAAACTGAATTCTGCTGTAGAAGATAAGCTCATATGGGCTCCAGCAGAAAAACTGTACAATTGTTATAAAGCTGGTACTAAATAATGTCTTTTTAGCCCACTGCAATGAGTGTGCATATATACACACATACACACAGCGATATACGTAATATGCATATGAAAATAAAAGCCAGCTTATTATTATAAACTATTTCCTGCATTCTGCTAGGTGTATTGGTTTTGAAAATATCTAATATACACAAATTACATTTGCCCAGGTGTCGCATTTAAGCTTTTATTAACTTACATTAAACTATTTTGGTGATAATATCTCAGTCAATGAGGATAGCTCATATTCTGATGAAATCCTAACAGCTCTGACTAGTTTCATAGCCCTATGTTCAAAGGCATCCCTCCCTATACAACTTCATCAAAATAAAAACCTTAACATACCAGCGATGCTGTGCGTATAGTAGCAAAGTGCTCTCGGTTGCGATAATGAGACTTGTGGCGAGATACTTGGGGAGGAGACTGGGGTTCTGATGCCCTTGTTCGAGGATCCGATTCCTCTCTGTAGTTTTCTTCCTCCTTATCAGCAAATATTAATGTGAGAGAATAAAGAGAATCTGTGTTACTAAAGATTTTTGTTTTGGTTTGGTTCAAAAGACATTTGAAAGGAAGAAAAACAATTCTACATTCAGCAGCTCTGCAAGATCCTCCTGCCAGTAAGTTGGATGAAGGAATATACTGCAGCAAGAACTCTGATCTAGGATCCTTGCTTTTGGAAATTTCATTGCGCATTTTTATTACTGGGAGGAAAATTACTAATTAAAGCTGAAAATGAGAAAAATAAATGGAAAACTGAAAACTGAGTAAAACAGTTTACTTCAACAAAACATTAAAGCTGTAAAGTAGATTATATCAAGTCTGAAAGAAAAACCCAACATCTTTGTAACCCTGAAAGACAGAGGAAGATTTTCATTACACCCACTACAGAAATACCTCAAAGCAAATTTTAAAATTTGTCATGGTGTATTCCACATTCTTATTTTGAGTTTGTCATTCATCACAGAGCGATTAGTAGTTAGATATGATATACTAATTAACTCCCTGAGGAAATAGCTGCATCTTTGTTGCATATCTGGGCAAAGAACAAAACATTCTAACCACACCTATCATTAGCCAGGGAAACGTTACTGGTTTGAGAAAAGGTGTGATAACCCCTCCATAGCAAGAGCAGCATGGTTCAGAGGGACGCTCCCCAGCTTATCCTTCATCATGCAGAGGTGAAGAAGGGGAAGTGGTTTCACAGCTTGCCAGAGCGCTGCATTTCTTTTTCTGTGCATCTTTGTTCATTAACCAAATATTCAAATCAAGTGCTGGGAAGCTAGGTGCTTCAGGAACAGATTTCAGTCACTACTTGGGGACTTATAGTTGAGAATTCACTAACCAGGAGGTAAAAAGGGGGAATTCTCACATCCTTTTGTCCCGTGAAGCAGTGCTCTGCAAGTTAAGGGCATCCATTAAATAAACCTAT
>VZTL01076028.1:66344-78115 GCA_013400535.1 Scopus umbretta
TAAAGCAAACCATTTTTGAAACAACGCAATTAGTAAAATAATTTTTAGTGAATCAACAGGAACAAACAATTTTTACAGCAACCTTCCAAATTTTCCAGAGCACATTAATACACTGGGACACAATACTAGAACCTGCAGATAATGATTTAGGATAGGAAGCACTCAACTTTTCTCATCATGCCAACAAAATCTTCTCCCATTTTACACCTTCAAAGTTATCCTGTAAAAATCCAATGCTTACCGGCTTTAAATGAATGACAGAGCTATTTGACATCACGGTGTGGTCCCCCTCCATCATATCCAGCTCGCTCTTATCATCCGAGGCATCTGGAAGACTGTTAACACTACTGCTTTGGCTACTGGCACTGATAGACATACTAGGAATGGACTGATTACTTCCGACACTATTCACTGTTCCTGTCCTGCCGACACCATGATCTTGTTCCTAGGAGAAAGGAATTAAGAAAATCCAAGTCCATCACAGTTGTGTCTGTGGACATTACCAAATAAAACGTTCATTCCGTTCCTTTCCAAAGGCATCTACCTGCCATGTCATGGCAGTTCCCACCCTCCAGGCATTGCCATGAAACATTTCTCTTGTGGGATGCTGGGGAGAGAAAGAATCAACCTTGTCAAGATTAACTGGCTGATGTCAGGTTCTTTTCAACAGCAATCCTGTTAACAAGCTGAACCCTATCATATCAGCAACAGCGTGTCACCAGAAACTGTTCTGACACCAGCACCATCTAAGTGCTCAGCTGGGACCCTGCACCTCACACTGTTCTTTTCTGTACATGAGAGAACTGCAATCCAGAGAGTCTCAATTTCTGCATGGTGATTGCAGCATGCAACCCAAAAAAGAAAAATGTATTTCCTTGACGACTTTTTTTCAAACCCAAGTACAAATATCTATGTCTTAGACTCAGAAGAACACTCTCCAGAGAAAACCAGAAGATTGTCAAGGGCCTTGTACATATGGTCAAAATAGAGGTTAACTGCAGTTGCTGAAAGAGTCCTTATGAAGCCTTATAAACAGGCAAAGAAAGCTAGGATTTACAGAACTGGAAGCTAACTGTTCAAGCATGAACACACGGCACAGCTTCTTGCCAGCACTAGGCATCTACCCTAGGTGTAGGGTTTGTCCTTGTTTGTGCCTTGACGTAGTTTTATTCCAAGCACAGAAAGGAAGATGGAGTTTACAGCCAGGTGTGTAAACAGCCTCCATTCGTTTTAGCAGTATCTGAGTTGTGGTTATTTAAACGACAGCACCATTTTCAGGTTCAGTGATGAAATCCAAAGTTTCTCTCACCTCCTCCTCCTCCTGTGTTTCGACTGCAGGGCCATTGTGTGCCTCCTGAAAGAGGAGCTTCTTCATTTTACGATACTGCAGGTTGTCCAGTTCTCTTACTGCATCCTTTGTTCTCTGAATCAAGTCTATTAACACTGTTTCGGGCCGCTCCCGAAGAACAAACATGTGCTGTAGAACACACAAATAGGTGAGTGACCTCTAATGCCTCCAGTGCACATGCTTTGAGGATAAAATTATGAGCTCTAGTTGGGTTTGTTAGCTCTCTTCCCTACACAGGAGGGGAATACCTTCACAGCTTATGTTGGCACTATTTTGAGAATTTACAATCCAGACAGATTTCAGAACTATCGCTTTCTGATGGGAAACCTCCACCAAAAAGTGGTGGAAGACCACCACCAGAGACATGGAAAAAAAACCAAAAAAACCAAACCCAGAAATGGTAGTTCACGTGCCATGAAAACAGGCTCAGTTTAAACCTAGACTTCTTTGGATGCTGGGGTATTTAGAGACATTACCTACTTGTGGTTTAGAGGGGGAAGACCAACAAATAACATATAAATGCTAAAAGTGTTAGACTGGTTAAGTGTCTCTAACTGAATGTTAACTCATCAGCTAAGTCTTAGTATAAAACCCTTTTCCTTGGTCAGAAAGGCTTGAGAATCAAATATTCAGCATACAGCTCCGAGTCATAAAATAGGCCGTGAACCTTCAAGCCCAGCCCTGGAACAGTTAGCCATGTTATGCTCTTTTTTTAAAATATTCACTGCAACAGTGGCTACATTTTGCCAATAGGTAAAACAAGTCCTGTCTATGTATGTCACAAGCAGCTTTCGCAGTCTCCAGATGAAATGTGCTGTGCAAGCATGAGTCATTATTAACACCACCGCTAGTTTCATTTTGTTCCTTTGGAGAACTGCATTGCCATTTCCAACATGTCACATTCCCTACCTGTCCCTGCAAAGTGGCATGCAGCTGTTTCAGACTATAGATACGGAAAGAATACATTCACAAACATTTAATTTCCATCAATGTTCTCTTTAATTGCAGCGCATTGCTCAAAATAAAACCAATCTGCAGAATTCTAAAATGGCAGGACTACACACCCACACCAAAACCTTTACCAGATAATTGCATTTACTTTCTGAATACACAGTTTTTAAAGAGGCAAAAGTCCTCAGGACCATTTAAGGAAAAACATGCAAAAAGGTGATGATAAAACCTTCATAAATAGCATCCATTTCCCTGCAGTGCAAAATTTTGGAAAACCGCTGTTTAGCAGAAACATGGCCGGGATAAAAATCCTCAAGTATAATGTCACGACCACTGTAAAGAGAATGACAAGCTAGCAAAATTCTGAATGCTACCTGATGCCACAAAGGAAATCCATCAAAGTCACACTTACAGTAAAGCAGCTCTAACACCCAACTTCTATGCGAGTTGCGTTCACTTAGGAACACATCAGCTTTTTTCAACAATCTAGCACATTGGCTTTGTTTCCAGACTAGAGCAAGGAAAATCAAGTATCTGCAGCATACAGGAGTGCAAATGAACTAAAAAAAAAAAAAAAGGCTAAGAAATAAAGCAGGAGAAAACCTGCAGACGGCTGAGGCTTATTCATGTCAAGGAAAAGTATGGGGAAGAAAAACTGCTTTCCTCTGCCCCCTTTCCCCCAGGGATACTATTAGAACAGCGAATTTCAGTTCTACGGGTAAGGCACATAGGTGATGGGGAGAGGATAAAAAGCCTTTAGGGGTATATATAGCATAGAATAAAGAGGGAAGTAACAAAAGGTATTTGTTAACTAATGCATGGCAGCTCCGTCAGGATTAATTATCATCACTGGCAGGATAGACTGAGCTTAAGAAACTGAAACTCTCGACAAGTTGATGGTCATCCAGTGTCACTTGCTGGGACATCCTTTTATGATGAGAACAAGGCTGGCTTGGAGAGTCACCTGGGGAACTACCTGAGATGCTACAAAGGGGCAGTAAGGCTAGGACCGCCAGCTCAGTACACTCCACAGCACCCTCAGCTCAAAGGTGTTAGCGATAATGGGCAGAGAGAGCATCGTTAACCATAACCTAGTACGGTAGGTGAGACAGAAGGAGTGTCACAGGGCACAGCTCCTTTTTCATACCATGTGGAAAACAAAAAGGACAAGCAAGCGAACCTTCAGAAGCTCCTCTGATGTAGGCCTGTCTTGAGGAATTTTCTGGAGGCAAGAATCTACGAAGTTTCGAAAATAATCAGACCTGTGGCAAGGAAAGAAAAACAAACAAAAAATGTCTGAGTTAACTACCCAGTTTAATTTTTAAAGCTCATTAAGGAATCGAGACATTCACATTTGGGCATGCTAGTAGAAAGAGTGGGGTGAAACCACACAGACCCAGTACTTCATACTACAGCCTCTGACATCTCTAGTCAAGCCAAAGCCCACAGCTTTAGTAGGTAGATGCCTTTAACCTCAGCTTCCAGACAAAATGTTTCAGCTTAAGAATGCAAAAATACGGGGCAATTCAAGAGGAAGGGAAGTTCCATATAAAGGCAGACACCCACACATCTCAGTGTGAGCATCAATTCTGTCAAATTCTATATTGCACAAGCTCTTTAAGGTCTAATCAGAGCCCCTGCCCCGTTTCACCCCTGTGCGCAGGTGTTTCACCCGTAAACTGTATTAACACACAATTCCTGAAATGCCTTTGGCCCCTCAGACACAACTTCTACACTATTGTGCAGTGTGTCACCAGTAAGACTTAAGGTCATGACTTGTTTAGTAACATCTCTCCCTCTGTAAGCTAAAATTCCATATTTTGCCCTTTCTTTCTCTGAATAGAGGCTTTCAGAAGGGCAGGACAATACCCTGAAAACAGCAGCACCTCAACTGTACAGGTGTTTCTTTCCTCCCCTACTGCTCCCTCCCATCATGTAATGGGGGTTTTTGCTACTGCAATTTTTCAGTAAATTAAATTATTGTATTTTTGGGTCAGAAAAATGCCTAAAATGAGTTGAATGTTTTGTCAAGCACCAGGGTGTGAAGTAGCCTAACCAGAAAATCTCAAAAGTAAAAAAAGATTATAAAAATATGGCACAATGTATTTTGTTAGAGGCCTAGGACTATGGCTCATAAAAACATAATTAGGATTTTTTAAAACTTTTGAAATTAGTGTACTGTGTTTGCTCTTTCAAAAGGCAGTTGTTGAGGCTGGGAGACACAAAATGTTACTACTGTGCTTTATTCTTCTGAAGTTTATCCCACAGACACTTGCCGCACACAAGCAGTGTCTTCATCTTGCAAACCAATACTTCAACAAAACAAGATTTAGGAACTGACAGTGTGGTTTGTGATTAAAAAACACTAAAACCCACATTTTGAGCTAGCCTGGGAGCTTCAAAAGTTTACTGACCAGTGAACTGAATTTTTTACAGGATCTTATATTCTTCCAGCAGCATGTCCTGTTTCTACTACATTTTAGAGTCTAAAATGCGTATTTGGTAATTGGTCAATTTTATATACAAAATGTATAGTGAACCTCGTAGGAACCTTCCAGCTCACATCCTCCCAACAGGAATCCAGCCATTTCAAGAACTCAGCATGACAAAGCACTCCATTTACAGCAATTCCCTACAACATTCCTCCCTCAGTAATACTCACCATTCATTAGACTGTAGTGTAGGGGATTCATTCTGCGCTATGTGATATAAGGCACTCATTGCGTTCATATTAAACAAAGGAGGCTTCCTTTCCGCTACACACAAAAGAAAATAATTTTTATATAGGGAGATAGTCTCATGGTTTTGCTCTTTTTTAGTTTACATCCCTTTAAAAAGAAAACCACATCAGCAGAATCACTATTGCCTGAACATGGAACCCCAAACCAACCCTACCCTGCAATCAGACAGATATGTTGGCATATGTCCTATACCATTGCAGAAGATGAAAGCACTTTGAAGATCAAATGCCTTGTCCTCTCAAGCTTTTAAATTACGTGGTTTATCATAGTTGAGTACTCTGACTCATTTTAGTGTACTAAAATAGGAGTAAGTGAACAGTAAGCTCTGTACTCGGTGTTTAGCCACTAAGCATTCTTGGTTTCATCCCCCCCTCCACCTCTTTTTTTTTTTTTTTTTAAGGTACAGTTGCTAAAAAGCTAACAAATATTTAACTCTAGCAGGACAGCAGTGATGAAGAAAAAGCTGGTTACAAGAACCATCAAATCACACTTAACTGACTAAGCACATGGGCAGGAAGTCAGTAACAGGCCAACTCTTTATACTATTTTGAGAGTTGCATTCTCTTTGGCTCTTCTCTCTCTTTCAAGCTTGTGTTACTCTTATAGACTGACACAGCATGAAAGCTTAATGAGGAAGGAGATGATCTCACTGTAACAACAAAACTGAAGCTTCATCAGAATGTTTCTGGGGTAAACCTATGAAGCTCAGCCTCGCCATAAACATTCTGGAGAAGCTGGTCAGGCCATGAGGACATTCCTACACTAGTGAAAATGTAATAGAAAACTTTCCTTCCTGGAAAAAAAAACACAAACAAGGAAAAAGTGATGCTAGTTTTCTTACTCTATTTTTTAATTTTGAGTCAAACAGTAGCAGTAAGCTATGTATCAGAGATCACTCATTGCTATCAGAGGACAGACTAAGCCCTACAAACTCCTCAGAATGGGTAAAATAAGGGGTTAAGCCTTTCCTCAAATGTAGCACTTTACCTTCTCTAGTCTGTCAGATAACCAGTTGCTGCTATCGAGGATCAGACTGACTACCCATTAAACCACTGTAACTGATCCCTTAAACTATTTTAACTGACTGTTCTTTCTTTTTTCTCTTAATTCACCCAAATACAATAAAATAAAATAAATCCTTAAAAAACAAAAATCCTTAGGAAACACTGAAACTGAGCCCTCAATGAGGCCATTTCTAAGATTAATAGTTTGCGAAGACTACTAGATGTCTCATTTTTCTGCCTTCTTCCCATGCTTATTCAAACCAACAGAAATGAGATAACCACACCGACCCAGCCTGCAACGCGCTAGTGTCCTGACCTAGTCTCACCTCCCACCATGCTAGAAGCTGTAGACGAAGCCTAACGCTTCGTATTGCAAAAAGGCAGTGTGCAGGAAGGCACCCGGGGGTGTGGTGGCCATGAGCTCACTGCATTCCTGGAGCGCTGCAGCCAGCCAAGTCTCCTTACTCCACTCGGAGAAGGATTCTGTCATGACAGTCACACCCCTTCAGCTTGCTTTATATTGGCAACCAAAAAAAAATTCTGCTCTGAAGAAAGAATCTATTTCACGTCCTGGAAGAAAATGAAGTTGACAGTTTGGAATGCCAGACAGCATTTTTAGCTAAACTGTGCAGTTCACATGGATTAGCGTGTTTCTGAGAGCTCTCGCTGCCTGGCTGGGCTGCTCCTCCACCAAGGTCGGTTTGGAGTATGAGCAACGAGATCTGACAAGGATGGTAGGACAGCCTCAGGTGCAACGAACAGCACTGAACCTCATCATCCCAAGGAAAACTAGCAGCTAAGTGCTTCTAGAGAGCTGGATCCTGACTAAAATCTGCGTAGTGCTGTGCATGGTGTTGTGCTTCAGTGAGTGTATTTTTGTTCCAAGAAAATACTACACGTTACATTTAAATAGAATGCCATACAAACAGAGTCCTTTTAAGTTGAGGTTCTGCTTTAAGGAGACTGTTGTAATGGCACTGCCATAATTTCTTTTGTGCTTGATTTATAGGTTACTACTTCAAAACTGGATTATTCCGTATCTTTTTCTTAGGGGTTAAAAAAAAAAAAAAAATTTCCAGCCAAATCTATTCACAAGTGACAACATAGACTGAATATAGCTTTGAAGCTGTCCACTTATCCAAAACTTCATTATTGCAGGACTTGTTAATGTATCTTAAATTTTCATGTAAACAACATTAACTTATTTCATTTCATATATTTTCACACTGGTACTTTTAATGGTTCATTTTTAAAGCTGTTCAGCAAAGACTGTTTTTAAGTTCAAAAGTTAACTGCCTCTCCCACAGAATGTGAACACCTTTAGTGATATACCTTAGCTATTTACTTTGTCTACATAATTTCTTTTTCTTCGGGCACTGAAAACACTAGTTTAATAAACATCAAATTGGAGACTTGGTCTTGAATTCTAGAGAGCTTGTTTAGCTCTCTTCTCTAAATCTCAAGTCCCAGAGAAACCAGGACAAGGAAGGAAGCCTAGATCTTCTGCAGTCTGATTCAGCTGAGTAAGTTCTAGGTATTAAATAACAACATTTAATAATTTTTCAAAGAAGATAACTTACCTAACTCAATACAGGTAATTCCAAGAGACCAAACATCTACTTTGCCATCATACTGCCCTTCATCCATGGCTAAAATCACTTCTGGGGCCATCCTAAAATAGGAAATGGGTGCTCATAAAATTGTGTGCAATGGAACACAGTATCATCATCAGTATTTCAATGAAACAGGTTTTTTCACTGATTTCAGCTACCGTAAACCATTCCCCAAAGTACCAGGCATGAACATGGGATATTGGGAACGAAGACCAGGCGCCCACACTAGTACAAGCCCATACAGAGGCTGTGTGATGTTCTCCTGTGCTTTGCCCAGCTCTCCTTTTACAAGTATCACCACCTTCTCGCCCTCCCACACTTTCAATAGTTTAGCTGGCTGGCCAACTCTGGTGAAATAGTTACAGCATGCAGTTGTGTAAACACCACAGATTAGGTGTAAGAGATCAAAAGCATACAAGGGATCTGCAAAGGGTTTTGTTCAATGAACCTGGCCTTTCCTATGGAAGAAAAAACACTTCAGTTATTTCAACAACCAGACGCGGTGAGAACATAGGAATTGTTAAAACCGCTGGAGGAGCGATTAAAATACATTACAGATGATTCAATCCCACCTCTATCACTTAAGTCAGGGTAAGTAGAACAACAAAATATTTTTATTACTTTCTGTGAACTACAAATTCAAGGAGACACAATTTCTTGAAGTCAGAGCCTAATTTCTATTTAACCTTTTTTTTTTAGCAAAGTACATTTTATCATTACTGCAACCAGAAGATTACAAAGCTAGCTCCAATAAAGCCCAAGTATATTAAATGCCCCATAAATGATCCTTTTACTTCACAAAGCCAGAAATGCGTAAAACTCTTGGCTTACCAATATGGCGTCCCCACAAATGAGTTGGCAGGAGATGCTATGGAAGCAGACCCAAAGTCAGCAAGTTTCACCTGTCCTGGCTCTGTCAGCAGGATGTTTCCTGCCTTGATATCTCTAGTTATAGAATAGAAATGTCAGTATTATTCCTCTCCGAAAAAGAAAACTTTATATAGGACAGACTATAAAACTCGCCAGTATTCACATGCCCAAGCTGCAGAGTACCCACATTTCTTCCAAATACCAATTCTTTATTCTTTAGGTTAATTGCTTAACATGGCCCTTGATCATGGATGTAGTTTGTCTTCATCAACAAAATGGCACACCTGGATAAGCTTGATATACAGTTCAGCAAAACCTTCTGAACCAACTATGCCCTTTGTAAGTCCTAATAATGTAACTATTCAAATCCTTCACCCTACTAAAATGCAGCAGGTACTTCAAACACAAAGAACATTTGCATCCCATACCTACTGTGTGCTTCTCAACATGTGTGTTCATGTAAAACTAATTTTTCAAGCATTAGCGCTCCCCCCCGCCCCAGCAATCTTTGCCTTGCAGTTGCTACAAGCTATTTAGGTGAACTCAGCCTGCCTTGCCATTCGCTGCTTCAGGGAACAATCAGCATTGTATCAAGAACTGAAAAACTTAGCAGATTCACAGCAGCTCTGCAGAAATTGCGAACACCAGCTGTAAGAGACAGTGCATAGCGGGATACATAGCTTGCTAATATTTGACCATTATAAATCACTAGTTTGGGAGCATTCGGACACTGCAAAACAAAAATGCCTGCTTACAAATATTAAATTTGGGATGAAGGGGATACAATCAACAAGGTAAATTACCTGCAAGTGTGCGAGATAACAGAAGTATAACCACTTACCTATGGATCATATTGTGAGAATGCAAGTATGCTAATCCCTGGAGAGCACCATGGGTAATTGCTGCTATTTCCACTTCTTGCAATGGCTTTTTATGAACTTAAGGAAAGAATTTATTTGAAATTCAATATTAAAGAAAACAACGCAGTTTGCAGCATGCAAGTGAGTACTGTTAACAATGTAAACAGAGAGAAAATACTAAAACTTCACTTTTACTAGGTTCAGCATGAGAAGCCAATGTAAAAATAGTTCACGGCGTAGAGTGATTCTATAATCAGATGTAATCTTCTGACTGTAAAACAGCAGCTATTTACTATCAAGAAGAGACCACTCTGCAACCATAAACTACATGCCTGTCAGTTCTGTGACCATTCTCCCAAATACGTATTTGAGACTCAGTATTCAATTTTCCATTAATGAAGCTCAATCCAAAACCCTAGAACTTTACAACAATTCACACATGAATAAATAAACTGTAGCAATACAGATGACTCTCCGGTAGCTCAGCCTTTTGTCCTGAAACGCTTCTGGCAAGGAAGGGAGATGAACAACTTACTGGCCACACATATATCTTCAAAGAAAGTTCACTTCAAGAAGCCTGATAGAAAAATGACCATTTAACAAAAGACCTCATCAAGCAAAACCCTATTACTGCTGCAGTGCTATTCTAGTCAAGAGGCCTACAGCTGTTAGTAAGCATTAGGATCAACAGCAAGGGTTTTCAGAAATAAATCTTGAACTGTCATGACAGGAGAACCTAAAACTCAAACGAAAGTAAATAGCTGACCAACGAGTTTAAAATAATACGAACCAACAAGAAACAAGGCACCTAGGAAAGCCACTACAGAAAAAACATCACAGCCATGCAAGAATTTGAAAATGTGAAACTGTTGACATACACTCTGCCCCCAAATAAAACTATATACTCAAGGACAATTCTGTGACACTGTAACCTCCTACTTCGGTACTATACTTCTGACTTTCAAACAAATAAACATGCGTGACATACCTTCTAGTAAGTCTGATGCTGATCCTAAACAATATTCCATAACAAGCTGTACAGGAAGAAATCAAAATAGTTGTTAGAAAAATCACTGTCACACTGACCCCGCCCAAGGACAGCTCTAACTGGAATTAGCATAGCTTTCCTGTGTAAGATACCAAGCAACAAAACTTGTAAGGAAGGCAAAAGCATATTTGTAACCAGTTATGTATTGTATTATATATCTTATTTGAAATGCATGTACTTAACAGGAATGTTAAATTGAACTTAACAAGCTTATCGGAATATTAACGGGCTATTTAGGAATTTATTTAAGATTTTGTCCCAGTCAGACTTCAAAAAAAAAGAAAATAAAACTTTGTCCTACAGATTTAATGAAGCTAGTACATGAACAGTATTTACAATTTAAACTATTAGTTCGACAATATGATATTTTTAGTATATCGTACTACAGAAATTTTGTCAATGAGAGGTGCTACATCACACTTTTCATTTGACAAAATGCTTCCTCTGCATTGCCAATTGTGTCTATTTTTACACACACATTTTTATGCTAATAAACTCAAATAAACCAAATTTAGTTGGGGGGTGGTGGTGGTGGTGTTTGTTTAAATCAAATGTATGAAACCGGGTAGGAGATGACAGCCAGAGATAAAACCAGCTACTTGGTTTTTGTCACCTAAACACACACGCGCAAAAGTGTTAACAGAAGTAAACAATACACAACAGAAGAATTTAGTGAAATAGTAGAAATATTAGCTGCTCAAAATATACTTTAATTACAATTATCAGGAGACATTCTAACCTATTTCATTAAAATACAACTGAACACTTCTGAAACACGTTCAGTCAACTTGTGAAGTACTGAACCATTAATACTCGATGGCATACCACGTGTGTTGTTAAATGACCTGCAAGTATCTAATAAAGTTGGCACACTTGTCTTACAGTCAGTACAAGTACAATTCTCACCTCTCCTTACAGCAAGGAAAGTGCTGGATACAGTTGGTGGGTGTCCCCTCTGCTCTTTATTATTTATTTTAAATACCCATCCATCAAGCTAAAGACACTAGAACAGCAGCACAATCATCTTACTCTGCAAGTGAAAAGTTTCCCTAAATCTTGTTTCCAAAAACTACAGTCAGTTTTGGTGAGCCTCTGTAAGGTCCTTGGCTACTGTCATCCAAGTCTGTGAAAAATGTTCAGGTGTCTCTTGAAAGCCAGCTGGAGGTATTTTAAAGCTCCCTTAACCGAGGCAAGAGAAGTGCAGAATGCAGCAGATGCTTACCCATGCTGTATGCTCCCGCAAATAGCAGCCTTTGTATTCTATACTGTTAGGGTGTTTTATTCTTTGGAGGAACTTGACTTCCTTAATAATATCCTGCCATTTCTGTAGGGGGGG
>VZTL01076028.1:78155-106230 GCA_013400535.1 Scopus umbretta
AAAAAAAAAAAAAGACTTTATAAAACTGCTACCTTCTTTTTTTTTGGTTGTTGTTAGGTTAGTATGTCATTTAATTATTTTAAGAGGCAAAACCATCTTAAGGTTCCAAATCAAAATAAATTTATGTCAACACCATGATGTTCACTGCTTAACTCCTCAACAGATCTACAAAATAAGAAGCTGATTGATTAGGCTGTATGGGAAGGGTCTAAGGATCTCTCATCAATATAATACTTTATATTTATATGTATGCATAGGATATGCTGGTACAGTATCCGAGAAAGTCCTCAAAAAAGAAGCAATCCTTTTTTTAGGGGATACCATTCCTGTTGTCAAATCAAACATACATCCCAACCTGAGATGTGGATGATAAGTGTCCTTTGGCAGGATCAGCTGTCTCTCACTTAACTCCTGTAGATGTAAAGACCTATCCCTACTAGTAACAACTATATTACACTGGATGAGACTCCATTTATCAGCCGCCAAATATCTGACTACATTCTTGATATTTCTCCATTACCAGTTTAGTCTTTAGAAGGACTGATTTAAAATGAGTTTACATACTAGATAAAGGAATCGTTCTGCAGGAGTAAAAGAATAAACAGATAAAACAAAATCCAGATTTATAGTAAAAGTAGATCTGCCAGTGTAACTTTAAAGTACAGAAGAGGCCAAGACATCATTTTCCAATGTGTGCCTAGATGCTGCCATTACTCCCCTCGGAGGAAATCACCACGTCCTCCCATTTGCTGCACATCCACACCTCCTCTGGCAAGAAAGGCAAAAGCTTGTAAGTGCAACAGCAAAGCTACAACGACTGGAAAAGATTTTTCAAAAACAAATGCAGTAGCTGAAACCATTGAAGTATGCAGACATCAACACGGGAGTGTTGACACTGAAAATGTTTTCAAGAAAGATTATCAGTTCTGAACTTAATCAGAAGTAGAGAAACCTCACCCAACACCAAAAGGTTCAAAAGCTGTTTTCCAGGTCCCGTTAAGCTCTCAGCACACAATTCTTCAGGTGTGTGTATGTATGTGGCTAGGATTCATAGACAGAGGTCCCATACACCCAAATGCTTTGGCAAACACGTAGAAAACCCAAATCCTCCTCAATAAAAATTTTACAGTTAGAGAAACAAATGAAACCAGGGAACATGGCAGCCATAACCAAGGCAGCTTAGTGACTAAGGATTTCTCAACACCAGAGACTTCATGAGAATGACATTAGTGCAGCTATACTAACATAAACTCTCTCACTGACAGCCTTGTTCCAGTACAAGGAGGACTTAGTTGCCTTTTACCTTTAGCCTCAACGGCTTTGAGGTACTAAGCAATAAAAGCCAAACCAAGAAAGTGCCACGCTAAACTGTATTGGGAAGAGAGGTCATATATTAGTCAAGACATATTCATGATTTCCTGCATAAAAAAAAAAGCTCCGAGATCACATTAAGAGCACAGTACTACATATTTCAAAGGTTTGCAAATTATTTTTAGAATAAAATATGTCCTTATTTTAGAGAATAATTGCTTCCACCAATGATAAAATCTTGTTATGAAACCAAAGTAAATATAAACGATACCAAAGTGCCCTTAATCAATTTTCTTTACATAGGCTAGATCATAACTCTAGCAAACTTCTGAACAAAACAAATAAATATAGAAGTAAAATAGAAAGTGTTTTAATCCTGGTCTTATTACTTTCTTCAAAATAAAGAAACATACGCATTGAAGACAAACAAAAGCTATTTCTGAAGCATGCACAGTTTGTTTCATTCATGTGAATAGAGTATTTATAGCTCACAGTAATTAAAACAGTAGGACAAGTAGTAAGTACAAATTATTCTTTCATCAGTACACAGTTAAACAAGTCACCGCAGTGACAAAATAGAGACACGCATAGCAAATTTAACTATGAAGCTAGAATTTAGGACTGCTGGAGAGACACTGCCACCTCTACCTCCTACACAGATACATACACACACATACAGAGAAGTGAAGGAATAGTTCAGTTCCTTGTAGCGCGGATGATCAATACTCAAAAGGCAGGCACAGAAAGCAATGAGCTGTTAGTCAAACTCATCAGAGCAAGACTGCTTCTAGGACTGGAATATAGAGAATGGAGGGAGGGAATCATAAATGCCTCAAACAACATGGTTACAATAAACACTTCTGTTGAAAAATCATGCCACGATTTGATAGAAGTCATTTACCAGAAATAATACCAAATCAGCTGTTCATGTCATGTTGGGCTTTTCAAGAACCTGTATTAGCACTTAAACATTTCAAGTATAAAATCAATTATCTCTGTTAAGCGTCTTAGGGAAAAAACCACATCTGGGGTGGCCATGAAAACACTTAACGTTGAAATCTCAGGGGCCTACTTTTACAGACCTCTCTGCAAAGACTGCCTTAATCCCTAGCTCTGGCAGTTCTTCTGTAATTATGCTGCTGTTCAGATTTTCACACTCATTCATTTACTGCTGTTTTGCTTTTGTTTTAGCTCCTCATCAGCACAGTCATTCCAGGGAAGGATGCGTTCTGCCTTACTACTTTGTACAAGCAAGATTCCCTTTCAGTCTTCCACTATTGCATCCATTGCTATTATTCCTTTGTCCAGTAAGCAACATGGTTATTTTAAAAGGTGTTTTAAATGGAATATTTAAGGGCAACAAGACATACTAACAGACAAAACTACCATTTTTAATTTTCTTTTTTGCTTTCTACACATTGATGTGGTCCCATAAAAGAGCCCTTTGTATCTGGAAGTAATGAGCCCTACCCACCTTTTCCAGGAGCAGATTACTGTTCACAGTGTACTTCTGCTTAAACTCATTTGTTTTGTTTACCCACTACCCTTGTTCACCTTTACAGTTAGAGGAAAGATCTCTCTTGTTGTAATCCAAGCTAATTAAAATCATCCTGTATAATAAGTATTTGCAATGGTCAAGATTTAATAAGCAACATGTTCTACATACCTCATTGGACTGCTTCCCACTATATGACATTTTCTTGATGGCCACCACTTCATTGGTGCGCACATCACGTGCCTGCAACATGAAACACGATCCGTCAGTTTCTTCAGATCATGATTTCCCATAAGATGCAAACCAAACACACGCACAATGAAACAATGAAAAATCTTTTATCCACCAGTTAACTTTTGCAGTTTTACCTTCCAAGGGGTGTGACTGCTGCATCTATTAGAAATTTCCTTCCAAAGTTAAAGATACCCCTGTTTTATGAGACAAGGTGTGACAATTTTCCACAGCCAGCATCTAGGAAGTCTGCAGGATTGGAGCACTGTCACTTCTAAACTTAAAATCATGGCTTATAAAAGCAGCTCTGATTCAAGCAGAATGGATTTTCCCTAAATCAACTTCTCTCCCCGCCCAGATCCATTCCAGACCAAACAGAAGCAAGGCTCAGCCCCCTTGTTCCATTCCAAACATCAGCAAAGATGTCACAGGATGCGCAGGAGATACCTGCTCCAAGACACCAGCAGCTTTCTCCCCAGTGCTCCCACAAATCAGCTATTGTGCCTTAAAGGAAGGCAGATGATCTAGAGAGAGGTAGCAGCGACCCATCCTCAGATTCCCATTCAGACTTTCACTTTCTGAGTCCAATAATATCATTATTTACACTGCACAATAAGTGTACATGGTTTTTCACACTTCAAAGGCAGACTTCCTGACTTCAGACAGCAACAATCCAAGATAAGATGAGAGAAGAAGTTTTGTTTAATTTCGCACCAAAGCAATGGCTCATTCACCCTGGCAGAAGAGGCAGCGCTGCGCCACCTTGCAGGAAGGATGGCTCCAAACAAGACCCCAACCTCTACTCTGTAAAGGATTTCAGCAGCAGGGGAGGGCAGCGGAGGAAAAGATCTCTGAGTCTCTCTGATAAGAATAATCAACTTGGGTACAAAGCCAAATGATATAAATCAAAATAACGTGCACCACAGCATTCACTGATGACTGATAAAAATGCTGATTTTTAATATATTTGTACTATCGAGCACAGCCTATCAGAACATGGACTAATGAAGTACCAGGACTCTGCCTTTTGTTAAAAGGTTTTTCAGTCATGTTTTAATTCTGCTGTTCATTGAAGAGATTCCCAGAATTCCTTGTCAGTCTTTATTTCAACCAGTTATGATAAGCTTGAACCAATACCAGGTTTAGTTTTCTTTCTGTTTGAGAGGATGCCTCCTACCATCTCTCTGATATTACAGGACCTCTAAGGTTGGGGGGGGGGCATGACTATTTTGGGGTTTTGAGATAAAAAAGAATAAAACTCTGCCTCCTAGATCTTTACTAATTAGACACAATTGCTGAAACATTCAAATCGGTGAAAAACTGCAGTAAAACAGGCAAGCAAAATACTAGAGTAGAGCAGAAGGAACACAGCTCTAACAAAAGAGAGTGGGTTATTCTTCTGCTCCATCTGCAGTGTTCCAGTGTAGTAGGTTTCCTGTGTCAAGTGAAAGCTATTATTACACTGCAGAGCAGGGAGTAGGGTAAGGATAATACCAAAATTATTCAGAGGTGCCAGACTTGCAGTTTCTAAGAAACTAAAGCCATGAAGTGAACCAGCAAAATTCATGTCAATTATGAAAGGGAGAGAGAGGCAAAAAGAAAAAAAAAAAAGAAAAAGAAACTTTCTGCCACTGCAGGATGTAACAGAAACAAAGAAGGAGACAAGAGTGAACACTCTTAGCCAGTTATGACCCAAGATAAATACATCGCCCCCTTCTCAGGATCACTGCTAAAAGGAAAGAAAGGTAGGTACAACTAACAATGAAAGACTAAACTGCATTTGAAAAAAGGAAGGGCGAGATTTCAGGGTTCTATGGATTTTTCTACTTGTTAATTACTCCCACGTCTATTTATCATCAAAATTTTTGGTCCAGGCTGTATGCAGTGAAAGCAGACTGCTGGTGCGGGTGCTACGTATTAGAAAAGCCAAGCAAGGAACCCCTGATTGCGTTTGCCTAACACCTACAGTCCTTCACTGCTGTGGCAGGGCTGGGAGAGGGAGAACCATCACAGCTGACACCCCATGAAAGTTACAGTCATGGCGTTTTATTCGCTTTTTTAGTTTCCTTGCTATCTTGAATAATAGGGAAAAGACAGTTTCCTAGACAAAACCATGAAGATGTTACAAGGCCAGCTAACTTAAACAATCCAAATGAACAAGGCTTGTTCTATGGCAGACATTTATGCATATATATCCTGCTTCCCTCTGAAAACTCCACACAAAGGATCAACATCTGGTGACCAGAGTAACTTCAGCAGTGATACTAGCAAAGCATGAGCAAAGAAAAGGTGAGGCATGTCATCAGCTTTGGTAATATGCTTTTAAGCAGTTATTAACTACAATCCAATATTACATTGATTGTTTAACTGTTTGCTTTAGCAGAATCAAAATCCTGTTAAAGAAACGGAAAAGAAGTTTTTTCCCTAGCTTTAGAATAAAGGACTCAAGAGACACTCGTCTTCCTTAGTTCTCTATGCTTACTTAATTCACCCTAATTTTCTCCCTCCATATTGTCTTTCTCATCTCTTGGGCTTCTGTTTGAGATCTTGAGTACATTACATGAAACAGTTTCAGATTCAAGATCCTAGACCTACTACTAGTAAAAAGATACCATAACACAACACAAAAGTTGTTAAGTTAAAACTTTGTAACACAGCAATAGCAACAGCATATCTTCTCTGTTGAGAACTCTCTCTTCCTTGACAAAAAGCCCCCAATGGGTTGGAGTAGTGTGATGCACTGCTTGCAGTTGTCTTTTTGCCAGTGCCGAATTAGATGTATTTCTGTCAAAGCAGCACAATCCAAACACTGTCTAGTAATCACACTCTTCAGTGAATAAATACCAACCTATAATGAATTGGTAGTCTAAAAGGGTGGGGAAAAAAGCGAAAGAAAGGCCCAGAAATTAATGACCTCTTACTTTCAATCTCCTTACAGAAGGAGCTGGTAATGGGCAATCAGCCCTTACCACAACTGCAAAGTTCAGGCAGCCTACAAATGCCACAATGGCAGCTTCTTCCTGATGTTTGGGAATGGTGTTAGCACAGAGCTCGCAGGTTACCTCTAGCTGTACACTGGTTTTCCACACCCATGTGGTTCATGCACGCCTCTAGAAGGTAACAGCATTCCTGAAAAACTTCAGTAACATTTCTACGTAGCAGGAAGACAGATTTGTCAGTTCCCTCCTTTTGTATCCACTCTTTAACCACAGTGAGTAAATGAGATAAGTAAAGGCTGCAGGTGAGTACCGATTCGTTAGAAAATACTTCCTCCCCCAGATCTGTTCCCAGACAGCAGCGGCTCATAGTTTTAAGCAGGGAACAAAATTAAGAAGCTTTTCCTAATTAGTTCATCTGTGCTGCATTAAATTTGTGCTGGAAGGTTCCCAACATGGTCTGCTTCAATTATTAACAATGAATAGGCATCTCATAAAATACTGACACAAATGGTTTTCTGAAGGAAAATTGGCAGCTTTGGCCACACCTCCTATAATTATAAATGTGAAAAGGTTTTCTGAGGAAAATGGTTTTTTCATGAAGGTCTTGCAGTATGCACTTTGGTTAACATACAGCAACCTGCAAATGAGGTTACCATGAGACATCCCACCCCCAGCTGAGCTCTACACAAGCAGCCTGGGAAAAATTCTGCTGTCCAGACGTTCATGTCAAATAAGTTTTATGCAGATGAATACTGGGATCCTTGCCTGCAGTAGAGAAGGATGTGACAGGACAAATGATAATAAAAGCACCAACATTCAGGTGTCAAACACAAAAAATGGCTTTAAGGGAGCCTGGGGGTATGCACGAAGAGAGAGAGAACTCAATTTCTCTCAAGGGACAATAAACGATAAGGCGACAATCAGACCAAGAGAACTGCCTTGCCAGTCAGAATCGATGGAGCAGAAGTCCATGTTTTAATTTGCAGATAAATCCCTGCTTGCAGCATAATGATGCACCTAAAAGCACTGGACAAGGGCAACATTTCCAGTTTTTCTTTTCAGTTTGTAGTATGCAAACACCTAACAGACACTTTGACTCTGAAGGGACTGAGACTATAAAGACACTGAAGAAAACATCTCTGCCCCAAACACCATTCAAAAAGATTCACAGTAGTTTCTTTTCCTTAATATGTTCAAAAAAGTCTACATTCACAGTTTAAAGATAAAAAGAGACACAGCTAAAATTCACAAGTCACAGAGCTACTTACAAAATAAACTGCTCCGAAGCTTCCATGGCCAATCTCTCGGAGATCGGTGAAGAGCTTTTCTGGATCTTCTTTGAAGAAGAGCTCTGCAATTTCTGGGTCCTTCAGGCTGCCCGCTCGGCTGGTTGATGGCATCCTGCTGGGCAGTTAGCCGACCGACTATCTGGGTTTAAAGTGCTGCCTCAACCCTTGGTTCATCTGTATGAATGGAGCCTCTTCAGCATGGATTACTGCAAGAAAAAGATTGCAATCCTTCAACTGATTATCCTACTCTCAAAGAGACAGAAACAAAGCTACAGCAGAGCAGCTTCCACCGCTTCCAGAGCAAGCATCCCTGTTGTGTGAAGCAACACAACCTATCTGCTGGGATAATGTCATAGTCCCACTCTGACAGCAGTCAAACATTTCTACAGAACACAAACCAAAATCAAAACACAAGATGAGACAGATTCCTTGCTCCAGCGTCTGCTCAGTCACCTGCAGAGCGGTCAACAGAATCTCTCTGACCTACAGTGATAACCGGTCTGTCACTAATGAGCCCGTACTACCTTGACACCAGAGCGGTCAACAGAATCTCTCTGACCTACAGTGATAACCGGTCTGTCACTAATGAGCCCGTACTACCTTGACACCAGAGCGGTCAACAGAATCTCTCTGACCTACAATGATAACCAGTCTGTCACTAATGAGCCCCTACTACCTCGACACTCTCCCTCTTAAGAGTTACACACGCTATGTCTTAAAGTATTGTTTGGACTTTGCGAAGTGGACAACGCAATTGCATAGATACATCATGGTCTTTGCAAGACAAGATATATGGTGCAAGTATGACATGTATGAACCACCACTGCTATTTACTAATCTGTATTTACATTTTTTAAATTCAATTCAGCATTTTTTCCTTCTGCAATTGTAATCCAGTTAAGCAGCAGCCAGCGATCAATTTTTACTCATTTCAGCATGCACGTGGAGACCTCTCTAAAGCTTCTCCTTCCACAACTAAGTCAGTCATGGTCCTTTTGCGGTTTTTCTCTTATCCTAAATTGAAGATCTCCATCTTAAAGTGCATGGTCTTCAGATTCTTCTTTTCAACAGCCTTCTCTAGAGGAACAGAATCCAGAACAGGAGACACCCAGTTCCACACATGACGCATACCCTTCTACTCTGCTTCGGCAGATGCAAACATACATTTTAATTGTAACAGCACATGATACAGCCTTCTACAATAGCCCACTGGCAAACACTTTCTTCAGAGGAACTTGCAACTTCAGACGCCATTGGGAATGTATCAAATCCTTTCTGTTTGCACCATGTGTTTGCTTTCATTTACTCAAAGTGTGTCTTGGAATCCATCCAGAATAAAAGTATACTTTCAAGTTGTGCTAAAATCTTACTGTATCTTTACAACAGGTGAAGCCAAACAACCAATTACAAGTAAAAATGCAATTTTTTTTTAAAGGAAGGGCCTGGGTATTGGGATTTCCTCTCAATTCCCTGTAAATTGTCACCAATAAAACCAATTATGTGTCACTGGCAAACAGCTAATCACACAGCTCACTTCTTTCCAAAAATCTTTGTTTGGTCAAGATGTGTGCTTTTTTTACTCAATTTTCATATCTCAATTTTGTTTTTTAAAAAAGTTTTATATCTTCCTAATGGAAAAAAGACAATAAATCTGAGTTTACCCAATGTATCAGAAGGCCCTGTCCCTGTCCATTTTTCCTCCTTTTCTGGACACTGTAACTCCACCTTTCTTCTCCAAGCCTCTAGATCATCAATGAATCATGTGTTTTCCCCTCCCTGCAGAGCAACTCCTACAAGGATGGAAAAAGACATACCCCTGCATGTTTATGCTCAGTGGTACTCTTCTCTAGACAGTTGCAGCATGTGAAAGTGCCAAAGACTGCCAGCTCCTTGTTAGTTCAAATAACTGCCAGCATCGCTACAAGGAGAGCACGATCGTGCGAGAGACAGCCAAGACATACCTAGTTGTAAAGTCTGCAAGAGTCTCCAGTTTTTCTGATGAAGACATGCGTGGGAGAGAGAACGCAGAGAAGGGAAGCGAGATCCAGCATTTTCATAGCTTTCCTCCAAGCAGTCGGCATTCAAAAAGATTTATAACGCAACCCAAAACGTGTTTCCATGATAGCCCGCTCTCAGGGGCTAAGGAAAAACTGACATCCAAATCCCAGTGGCGGACCAAGTAGAAAAATATTATATATATTTATATGTGTACACAGAGAATATGCAGCTGCTCACAACTCTGCTATACTGCACTTGTGAGCATACACACGCATTTCCTATCGATGCAGGATCATTACGGGAACCTTCGAAGCAGACGGCATCAGCACACAACATACCCAGCTGCCAACGAAGCCGAGCGAGACGCACAGGAATGGGACCGCAATATCTCCACCTTCCGTTGCATAACCCAGTAACTAATACCGTGTGGGAAGGGAAATAATTAGCTTCAATTCAGCCTGTACCTGAAGCATGCTACATTTATGAAGACTGGAAGAAAAGTTGGGGTTTTTGTTATTTTTCTTTCTTTCTTTCAAATAAGCCAACAATATTCCACTTGATTCCAGCTCTAACGAGCACATAACACTGAAAGACAACTGTTTCACATTTACAGCCCCCGATGAAACAATAGACAAAAAGCATCAGTCAGAAAAGCGAGAGAAAGGAGCTGGGGGAAGGGAGCTGATAACCAGAGCACACTCAGTATTATTGAAGGAATGTTTCTTGGATCGACGGTAATGATGTCATGTTCCATCTTTTAAGAAGCATCAGATTCTTACAAAAAGGACATTGTTGTTCAAAAGCAACTGCTGCAATCCCAGAATGCCCTTTTCCCTACATCTGTTAGTCAGAGGGGCTAGGCTTGGATAAACCTGCTAATATGGCCAAAAGTCACATGTCCCCGTGAGCGAGCGTGCGTGTGAGAGCCAGGGCCAGGAGAAAAACCCTGCGCACGCACAGCTGAGATGGATTACGGCTTTCTCCCCCTCCCCACCTACCCCCGATGCCAAACCAGCCACCAGACTCGTTCTTGGCATCATTTCTGAGCATGCCTCCGAAATGTCACCAACAGGCAACACTTTTTACCGCTGCTAAAACTCTTACCGGGCTCGTTGGCAATACAGGCAGAAGTGGTACGGGACTGGCTAGTGCAGTGCCGGACTGTGAGTGGCACATCAGAGGAGAACTCCTCATCTATTATGATACACCTTAAAATACAGCTCTTCCCCCTTTAATCCCGAGAGACAAATTTAATTATCTTTATTCTTGGAAATAATTGCTGTTTTGAAATGCATCAGAATAAAAACATTAAGTATTAAGACCTATTCAAACAGAACAGTCACAAACGTGTATGTGACACTATGCTTATCATTTGATCTGCTTAGATGGAACAATAAAACGCATTAATGTACATTCCATCCGTAAGAAAGCTTTGCGCAGTCTCGCTTAATAAAGTGCTCCCATTTTTTATGGATGCTACAATATTAAATTCCCTCAGTCTTCTTTTTACCCAGACAACACGCGCTGCCTGCCAAAGCCCGACAGTGCCAGCAGCCGAGATGCTCTGCCTCCTGCCTTGCGATAATGACACCTGAACACTTTGGGGAAATGGAAGTGAAGTTAGGAGAAGTGGCATGCAATGTGGTTATTGCATTATTTTAAATGTATTAAAAATACAGAGGAGGCTTAAGATTCAAAAAAACCCCTGCAACTAAACTGCACTGAAAATTAAATCATATACCAGCAGGCAGCTGGTTTTCTAAATTACAGTCAAGTTACACTTACGTATTTTACATTCTTCTACCGATGCAGTCTCTTTACTGCAGTTTTTTTGGATCGGTGCAGCTATACTGTTAAACACGATTGTTCCCTGTGGACGGGACTGATCATCTCACCTTAGACAGCTCAGATCAGGTGGCCGGATCCTGGCTGTGGCCAAGAGACATGCACTGCTAACAGGATAGGGCAGCTTTTCACTGTCCCAGCTCTCTGCTGGCTGAAGAGGCGGTCTACCTACAAGCTACCTTGCAAGCTGCTAAAATTAGATAAAATAAAATTCCACATTTTTTCCTAGTTGTCACTCATACAAAGAGAGAATGTTGCATTGCATACAACACAACTACTGGTACTTAGATCAATTTCACTCATAACCAACAAGGCGATGTATGAATATGAGAAAGATTCCAAATAAACCAGGGAATGGCCAAAGCACAAGACTGGACCAACCCTATTTCCATATAGTAGGCTGAACTAACTACGTTTACTTAGTGGCTACCATTACTAGTGTAAATGACACCAACTACAGGACAAAATATTTTATCGAATTACTTTCATCTGAATAACTACCAGTTAGTAGAAACCACGTGCACACATCCACAAAGGTCTATGAATCAATAAGATGTTACATTCCTTGTAATTATGGCTATTTTAAATGTACACACACATACCCCCACACCCCCCTGAACCACTGACATAAGGAAGCTGAAGATGAGGACGGGGTAAGACCTGTTCTCTTCGAGTTTTCTGCCTCCCTGCCATGTCATCTCAAGCTCAAGTAAGACCCACCCCTGTGACTAACATCCCTTGGGATCCTGCAGAGCAGAACAAGCAAAGCTCTAAATGGTCAGCTGCTGTATTTAAAGTGCATATTTAAGCCTTATGCTACAGATACCTCAGAGAAATTAAAATCTGTCCACAGGAAAATATCTGACGGCTGTCAGCATCATAGATAACTGTTTTCATGTAATAAATCAACGTACTAAGAAGAGAATGTACTTAGCCTTCCCCACAAAGGAGAAGTGAACCTACTGAGATTTCCACCTATCTGTCATTTCTCAAGTTCACGTCCAGACCAACTCAGTGAGAGTGATGGTGACCAGAAGGTATTCGGTTACACTAAACATGAGTGCATCAAAGCATCTGTAGTTCCTTAAGACAGTTCAAAAGTTTGTAGAAACCAAAATGTGACAATTAGCATATAGGCTTGCTTGTAGATTATTAGCATTAGAAAGCAGCACACTTTGTCCATACAAATGAAGTTTCAAGGAATCAAAATATTCAACATCCTTCAGCTTCTATACACAAGGATATTATAACTGGAGTTAAACAAATACCATGTGAGCACAAAACAGAAACAACAAACAGATTTATGCATCCATCATCCTGCGTCTCTCCATTTCACCGGGTACCAAGAGGCACGTTATGCGGACGCCTACAATGGCTAATGAGGCTGACAGGAATACTGTCCTCCATCACTGAATTATAAACAAAAATTATTTGCAATTTGAGACAGAAATCTTGTAATCATCAGCTATATAATACAGTTAACACAGTAAAATCTATAAAAATTTGCCTTTAGTATCAAATAGTAGGTACATGATGTATTTTTCCCTGATAGAATATACATGACACTTTAAAAACAAACGAACCAACCAACCGGGAGACCAGTTATAGCACTTACGATCTTTAGAGCTGCACACTCTAACAAGCAAAGACTATAAAGTGAATATTCAACACAGAAAACTACTGGTCCTTCCCAGGTCTTCTCACTCAAAGTCAGAGGGGGAATAAAGCAACCACCACAAAACAAACAAACAAAACAAAACCCACAAACCCAAATCACCATCAAAACACAACAGCCCACCACAACATAACTTCATTTGGAAACTGATATTTAGATTTTATTTTTTTTTTTAAAGCATCTGCATGGCATGTAGTGTAAACAGTTGCTAAATTTTAGTGTAATTTCCTCTGGCAGGATCTAATGCAAGAGCACCAAATAGATGGGGAATGAGTGTTGTCATGTAACTGTCGAAAAAGGGATTTTCTCTTACTTGCATATGGGTCAGATCCGGGGAGTGTATGAAGCTGAGATTACCCTCTCAACACACTATTAAAAATTTCCTGAACGGTTTCCAGCTGACACTGAAAATTTCCACCACTATCATAAATACGGTAAACTGGAACTATTGAAAGAACTGACTTAATTTTTTTTTTTTTACGTACAATTATGCCTAAAGTGAGAGTTGAATGGTAAGAATGCTAAAAGAATGATTAAATGGCAAGAATGCTTGAAATACTGACTTTTTAAAATTTCTGTATAGCATTGAATGCTTGACCTGAAAGCACAACTTTTTGGAAAGAGCAGACAGATGACTTGCCATTGTTGAAGGACTCTGAGTAAAAAGCTGTAAGATGAAAAAGAGGAAGCTAAACTGTAGAATGCAAGTTGCTCCTTGTATGCAAAATGGGAAGTAGTCACTATTTCATGCATTTTCAGAAAAATAAATCTTAAATAAGAGTTTTCTAGCATACAAACTAAAAATATAAGCATGTATGAGCTGCTTGGTTATAAACCGTGCAGAGGAAACCACAGCTGGACTTCCAGTATCACATAATATTGCCTGTCGGGTAGAGGAAGCTTCTTCTCTGACATACATTTGAGACGCCAAAGAGGCTGTCCCAGCACAACATTCAACTGCATACCCAGGCACACCACCACTTTATCAAGACTGCACTATTGAGCACGGGAGACTGAGCCCTGGCCGTTATGTGACCAAGAACAAAATACCTGATCCACACCACAAAACAAGGCCACAATGTATGGAAAGAGAAGACAGTGTGATGAACAGCATGCATATTGTCCGAGAAGAAAAATATTTCTCATTTCACTCTGAAATGTACTCTCTTCAGGCAAAACTGGTATTTTGCAACACCAGTGTACTCTCTTCAGGCAACCAACGGCGTGTTGCAATATCCACCCCTCATACCCATGGGGATGCAAGTGTGATGATTGGACTCTAACCTAGTATCAGAAGCAGAAGGGCTGTACACTTGGAGGGGTCATACCAGAAAAAATGATGAAGGTCCAGCTTCAGAAGAAATGAACACCCATCACACCAGGCAGTGCTGATACGTGTGACTTTAGGAACGGTGCTACTACCCTTGACTCATTTTGCGATCTGCATATAAATCAGCCATTAAAATTTTAGCCAGATGAATTCTGTGCGTGGAGTTGCCTTATCTGGAAATGTAAAGGGCAGACAGAGATTACCTACTATACAGCCCATTGCTTTAGTTGCTGTTCATCAAAAACCAGGCGCTGGCCAGACTGCCGCAGTGGGGCTGCACGATGGGACCTGAGCCAGTGGGTCCCTTCTCTAAGGGCACAGATGGAAGAAGTTCCCTTGGCTGATCCGAAATTTAGGGGATCTGCAGCCAAGTGCAATGCTGCCAGATTCAGGATCGTCTCCTATCTGTCTCTCTGCAGATCTCAGCAAACACAAGGACACATGTTGATTGGGTGCTTCATGGTTACTGGAAAAGTACATTCTTGATCACTGTGCCCAACTTCTCCTTCCAGCAAGTGTGTCAAAACTATATACCATGGTTTTTATTGCTTCTCAATTAAAAAAAAAAAAAAAAAAAAAAGTAGTCCTGGCAACCCACCAAGTGCTGTGGACGTTCCTTAAAATCTCTCTTAACCTAGGCTCCAGTCCACCCATTTGACTCTTTTCATGTTCTGAGAAAAGCAGAGTAAGTCCCAAGTGCCTTAACATGCATTGCACACGAGTTACTCTCTGCTCACAGCAGAAAAAGGCTGTTTCCTTGAACAGCTAAAAATCAGCTTCCCGTCCATGCTCAATTACACCATGGCAGATGGTATCAGGACAGTTGCATTCTAGGTGACTATCACAATGGAAGGTCTATCAGCATCTCCAAGCCTCTCAAATCGGACGGCAATTTTAGTCACTTGATTCATGTGAAACCACATACCACAGACTACTTGCGTACTTGGGTAAGCCTCTCCCACCAAGCCAACAACACGTTACTTTTTCTCCTCCTAGTTCTGCAATTTGGAAATCTTCCTAGAGTGGTAATTAAGGAAGAAAAAAAAAAAAAATCCCAGCAATGAAACAAGAAAAACCTGGAAATGCAGCAAGTGGCATTTAGCTTCTCCCATGCCCTTCAAAACGGGCAAGAGGCACCCGGGAACACCTCCCTCAGGATCCTGCTAACTTCCTTCTACCACTTCATAGGGAGCTGAATATCAGATGAAAAAATGCTGACAAAGTTATGAATTTGCCTTTCTCTTCATTATCTTAAAATCTTCCTTTTTGGTACATTTGTTCTCCACACTGGATCCACTATGACTATCTGTCATTAAGGAAAAGGGATGTGCAGATGAATGGCATTCTATAAGAGATTGTTAGAAAAGTGTTTAATATTCAGAAAAAAAATCCAAAATGCTGTCACAGAACTGATTAAAAAAGGAACCATCCTGAAATAGAGCCAACTACAAGCAGAACAAAGGCACCTGGAATGGGTTGAGAAAACTGTATTGTGGAAGGTAACAGCGGACCACGGAAAGCCTCCCTGAGACACTGCTCTTTTCCACAATGCTTTTCAGTCTCCAGCTTACATATGCAAGGTGCTCCTCTGCTTTCTGCCAGTCCCCAGGGGACGGGAAGAGACGAGAGTGCCCCGTCTCTGAGTCAGAAGCCCCTTCTGCTGTCAAAGCCTGAAGCAGGTGAGATCTTACAGCCATGCTGGACATTTCCATAACTTGCGTTGACAGCAAGGAGCGCTTCATGTGGTCAACAACCCTACGTATGCCAGTGTAACAACAGTACTGCTTACCACACGTGAACCGAGATCCTCCTCCATAGCAGAAGATTAAGGCAAAGAATGGTCATCAAATGCTGTCCCCTTTGTATCTTTCACGTGCCCTCATCTATGTATTTCCAGAAGGAATAGATTAAAAGGGTAAGTCTGCACCTGGATATTGTGGTGAATTCTGGCAGCTTTTTGTCTGTGTGAGCATCTATGTTCAAACAAGCTTTTCTTCCCCAACACGGTAAATTTTAATTCATCTGACAAAGAGCAAGCCTATCATTCCAGTAAAATTCCTTGTTCAATTTTTTTAAAAAAGATTTTTGAGGAATGGTTCTATCCTGAAAAAACATCTTTGCAGATTTTCTTTCTTTCTTTCTTTCTCTGCTTCTCTACCTGTATTTTTTCTTGTATTATACTTCTTCACAGAATAGCCTCAGGAAGACACTTTTATGTTGGAGTACTGCTTGCATTTCTCTTATACATGCACTTGTAGACTGTGTGGCTTGCTTCGATTTCCTCTCAAGATTCTGACACTAAAATGTCCATCATCAACTCCCTGAATTACTTACCCCAGCTCACTTTCTGATCCCGCTGAGCTGTTCTGCTTGGATGTTTACTGTTCAGGAATGTCACTAGCAAAAGAGTCAGAAAGCTAAGTTTCCCAAACCTCCATTAACAAGCCCAGGATCTGCACTTCTGGGTTGGGTGTAAGTATTTGTTAGGATGATCCACACCAGCAGTAAAAGACAACAGTGCAACAATTACCCTATGCTTTCCATTTGAAACAAAATGAAAAGAATTTTCTGTATTTCTAATTATTTCTACAATCTTTCAAGTTTTCTAAATAGTGGAAAAGATAACTCTAACTAAGACTGTTCCTGTGTTAAAGACAGATATTCTGAACAAACTAAATCTATTTTGACAAATTACATATACCAGTTATAAAGAAACACTAATATAACTAAAACTACCAGCACTCCTGAAAATACTAGTTTTGTTAACTGGCAATTTTTGCAATGTCACTCACCTGAGAAACACCAAATCTGCCACTGACCCTACCACTTAAATAACACAGATAAAAGACATTACTGATGCAGTTGAAAGAAACATTAATGCCAAAAAGCATCCTGCATTTTTTTCCTATTTAAAATAAAACATCCCATGGGATCAAAAGTTAGACCTACAGAATAGCTGAAGAATAGCCAGCATTCAATTCTCCAAGACCAGCGTCGTGAAAGTTCAAGAAGTGCTAACCATACGCTGACATCTTCAACACTAACATCTCCTGAATGTCTTTGCTTGTGATAGTTCTGGTACATTTATTAAGAAGGTCAGCTCTAAATTTAGCAATTCCTTAGGCTAGCAAAGCTATGAGGAAGGCAACTGGAAAAAATGAAGTCTTCCGTCCCCCTTCTTTTGCAATTCATTAAGTTCACAGTCATTGCCAACTCTTTTCCTTTACTACGCAAAGCACTGCATTAATGCACATTCTGCAACTGCATCACCTACAGACAACTCTCGGTGGCCACATCTCTTGGACTAAAGAGCATATGTTATAACAATTCCAGTGCAGAAGATGCTGTGCCAGCAGCACACTGGCCAGGAAGAGGTTAGCAAGTGGCCAGCTGATGAGAGTCAATTAAGTCTAGAGGCAAAAACACTGGGAAACTCCAGCTACCCATTAAAAAAAAAAATTTTACTCAGATACCCTAATGGGACTCGAGTTTAAAGCAACCTTTTATTGACCCCTAAGCAATTTTGCCCCAGAACAATAAATATAGTAAACGTAAGCAAATTAGCTATTTTGGATTCAGCATAAATAACTCAGAAAATAAGCTACTAAAGCTCACAATATAGATAATTACCCTTGAGAAAAGAAGTAATTAAAAAGTAGCAGTATCACACACAGTTCTAGAAAGAAGGCCTGAAAGGAAGTAATTTAAAGTCTTTCTGACCAATAAGTAAAAAAAAAAATAAATGAAGATGTTTAAATTGAGCTTGCAATTGAATTCACCGGA
Source organism: Scopus umbretta (assembly GCA_013400535.1). NCBI lineage: Eukaryota > Metazoa > Chordata > Aves > Pelecaniformes > Scopidae > Scopus > Scopus umbretta. The sequence goes on from VZTL01076028.1 coordinate 96,052, forward strand.
GTGCAGAAGAACGCCAGGACACATGTCCACCCCAGCCAGAGGCCACGTCCCGCCCCGGCCCCGGCCACAGGTCACTCTTATTTGAGCAAGTATGAACCTGGTGAAACTGAAGCCAGTAGGAAGGACCTAAGGTAGAAAATAAAGTAAAACACAAATGGAAAAATCCAAGAGAAAACTGGAAGATTCTGCAGGAATAATCTTAAAAACCAAGCTGTGACAGCAAGAAGCCTCAGGCGGTCACCCAGCCTGCTCCGGTACTAGGCTGGAAAAAAGCCATGCAGGAGAGCAGGGGTACATGAGAGAAGGTAAATTATCTGCACAAAGAAGATGACTAGGTATAAAGTATGGTGCTGTCACAGACCATACATCAAGAAAGCTGGTCCTCTGACAAACTCTCAATTAAACATTACTGACCTATGGAGATGAAGTAGCTGCCCTAAAAGTCTGACGTGGCTCCAGAGCGATGTATACTTTTGTCACAAGTACTGTCCCCTTCCAACAACTGCAGCTCCAGGGAGAGACCCCGCAATGGCTGCAGCCAAACTGAAGAATTAATTAATTAATCATCAGTGGAAGTAAGATGGAAGTAACGCTTGGAGACTGTGAAACACCAAGAACTAACAAGCCAAACATTTATGCACTAGACTGTGTCATTAAAAGAACAACTCAAAAGGATATTCAGAAAGAAGTGGGCAGAGTCTTGTATACAAAATTATTTTGAGTATTAATTAGTTATAGGTGGAGAACAGAAACATCACCTCTGAACTGATACAAAACTCTGAAAAAAGCAGGAGGTCAGATATAATTACATATCTTGAGCAAGGGAAAAGGTCCTTGCAACCAGAGTGACCACAGATACTGTGCAGATACTGCATAATATTTGCATTTAAGATCTGGAATGGGAGGGAAAGGAACATGACAAGTTTTATTTAGGGTAGTTGACAGTACCAGAAAGTACATAGGAACCTTAATAAACAAAGTGAATGAGCAACAAGGCAAGAGATGAAAGGACAGAAAGTAAAGAACCGTCAAGCACATATCTGCTCTTAAACTAAACATAGCTCAGGAGCTGAGCCTTGTGCAGACAGCTCAATGAAAATCACTGCACAATTATGTAAAGATAGTGTCGGACTTTTTTTAAAAAAACAACATCAAGAATCAATTAGGAAAATAATATAGAATTTCTGACAATACATTAAGGAAGTCTCTGCCATGGTCTGCTCCTGGCTATTATTCCTCACTCACATCTAGCAATAAAATAAAAGTACAGTACAAAAAGGACTCAGAAATAGGAAGTTGTAAATGCTCAAGATGATAAACTAAGCTTGAAGAGAAAAGGTGTAAGAGCTAAAAATCATATATAAGAAGGGCCATGTCAAGTGCTCAGACTTCATGAACGAGGGGAGAGTCCATAAAATGTAAGAGCAGGATATCTGTAACAGAGTGAAGGAATTCAACCAATCAAGCTATAAAGAGCAAAATTAACCTGCAGAAATTACTGCAAGGTATTGAGCCCGAGAGATATAAACATTGCTCTTTAAACTAGACATTTACACAAGTAAGAACATCCACAGACAGGTCAGGTGAGGTATTCCTGAATGCTCCTGGCACCTCTTCTGAAGCATCCAGTCGTTACCGCTGCCAGAAACAGCAGATAGGACCAGACAGGAGACGTATTAGATTCTGGATGACAATTTTTGTATTGCTGTTCTTCTAGGGTCAAACAAGCATCATCAGAACACACTTTGTTACAATAAAGGTCAATTTTGCTTAACACGGGAGTTTATAAAATATACTACTATTATCATAAACAGAAAAAAGGTTTCTTGAAAGACTGCACAGAAATAATGATTAAGTGTCCTACCAGGTTCTACTAAGGTGCACGTATGTGATGGACCTTCATCACTGGGCAAACGCGGAAAAGCTGTTCAGGAGCAGATTACCAGTGAAAGGCTGTGTGGTTCTTGACGAAGGAGTGACCAATCGAACAGAGCACACGGAAAGAGGTATTAGCAGTATGGCACAGTGCTACATCTGCTTACATGAGTCTGCAACTTAAAGCAGGTTCAAAAAAGGGTCGCCCATACTTCAGCAAAGGAGCTTAAAACCTTCTATAACTGTTAAATCTGTTCTATACCCATAAATGGAGTATCTTTACTGAGCAATTATTTCACACATTTCTAAAGCCCATGAGCACCTCCTTTCCTGCTGGAATTCCCCAAAGTCACGGCAATTTGTCCAGTTTTACTCCAGCTCAGGTTGAGTATTTATCTTTCCTGTCTCCACATGACTGAGCAGAACAATTTTTTTAACAGCACACAGCAATGGGATGAGTCAAACAACCAAAAGCAAACAACAACAAATCAAAAACCACCTTTTTCACTGTTTTACCTACTTGAAGAAATGCTTCCCCAGTGGGTTCTGCAAAGTCTAGATTACTTCTCTTTATGTGTTCCACTTAAAACGAAAAAATAGTTTTCAGTGTGTATTAAGATAACAAGCATACCCTTTTAATTTGATGAGTTTTGTCTGCTTTCGTGAGGAAATGCTCATTTCAGCTAATATACAAAACAATTTAGGTAGCAGTGGTTCAGACACAGAATATGTCTCAATTGGATAGTTAAGATCATAGGACTCAAGGTCCTATTAAGTCCTGTTCCTGCTATTTTAAGCAACTCTATAATAGAATCCAATCATCAAATAATAACCAACTCCTGAGAACTTCTCAAAGCCACTACCCTGATTACAAGGCTGCTCCACTCTTATTTTGATTAGGAACCAATTTAAGATTAAGAACAGATGAAAACCGATTTACAGTTTGTATTTATTATTTGTCCGTTTACATTGACTTACTCTTTTTCCCCACACTGTTCTTAAAAGTTTAAACAGTTTTCTTCCCTTTTCAATATTGAGGGATAAACACAAGTACAGAGATATAATACGTGTCCCCTTAGCCTGTTAGCTGAAACAAGTAAGCCAATTTTGCCTCCCTTTACGACACAGGAGAGAGAATTCACTTCCCAGACCATCGTAACAGCCCTTCCTCACATCTGTCCCAAACTAAGGCTTTTTTTTTTTTTTAAAACATCCTTGACCAGAATTCACCACATCTGTTTATTTCCTGACAACAGAGCATAAAAGTTTTAAAATCACCATGTTATCAATAGATATACTTGTCTTTCACACCTTTCCATTTCTAACAAACCCCATTTTTATATATTATATACCTATATTATTAAAAACATCTTTGTGTATTACATGTTACGATATATTTGTTGTTACTACATGACGATACACTTTGTACTATCCCATTTATGTCTCTATTATTACAAATCCTCCAGCTCATTCAGTGCTGCCGAGCAAGACTCCAGTCCTGTGGCCTGACGATGCCCCCCAACTTTGCCCCAGCCAATTCTGTTAACACAGTCCTTTCATGTGTACATCAAGACCAAAACACTATTTAAAATTTGTCTGAAGATTGCTCCTTGAAAACTATTAGCAGCTTCCCTCTAGCCCACACTTCCTCCTTCAACAGGACTAACTCACCTTCCCGTAGACAGTCCCTGAACCATTGCACCATACCCTGCTTTAAGGTATCTCCAACATGGTGCCGTGACCTATGCTGTGCTGACATTCACCTACATGAGACGAACTGTACTTGCAGTGCTCCTCCATACCAACCTGCTGTCCTGCTCCGTCAGCTCTCCAGCAACCATCTCTCGGCGAGGATAGTCACTCCCTCACAACCCTTCCATCCCCAAGCATGAGGAACATTGTGCGAGTAGTTTGTACATCAGAAGGTATGGGTGGGTGTACAAAACGTATCCTTGCGGCAGATGTGAGATGGGGACGCGTGGGACAAGAAGCGCGTGAGAACCACTGCCCTTTCCATTCCTGTGCCAACAGCTGCCCCATGCTTCCTCCTGACGCTCGCCGGGATGCTCTTAGTGCCCTTCTCCTTCTGACTGCCACAGATGAGCAAGACAACACTGTGACCAAGCTGCCGTAATGAAAGCAATGGCTTCTGTAATGACTTAAAACGAGGTTATCGGCTGCATTTCCCAAAATCCGTCTAGACAGGGCACCAGCAGTGAGGAGGGGGAAACTGGATGCACAACTGCAGGAATGAGCCACCCACCCGCAGCTCAGCCAGCCCCGGCCGCCAAGCAAGGGGAAGGAGGGTGCCAGGGCAGAGCGCAGGCAGCAGCAGCCCGCTCCCATCCCACACGCTCACGGTCCGGCAGGTCAGCACTGGTCCTGCACTTCCAGAGGCCAGGTGGGAACAGAGAGACTTCCCTGTCCTGGCACGGAAGGGCAGTACAGGGTCTGTTTACCCAGGAATTTTGGGCATGCCTGCTGAAATTCCATAAACTCAAAAGATTTATTGTAGGAGCTCTAATGTCACGTTCACACAGGAACAGACGTCCCAGCAGCAAGATACGAGATGGAAGCAGAAGTTTCTAAGAGCCTGCCTCCCAAATTCAGGCAGTCACAGGTCTGTGTGCTACATTACAGCTGTTCCGTTTGCTGACATCTTATCTCTTATGTACTTATATACCCATTACCATAGTAACCAAATTCCTCAGAACATATAATGTCATTTTTGTATCGACTGTATTAGAACAAAATTATTGAGGTTACAAAGGCAAGCACTCCAAAACTAGAAAGTGTCAGAATTCAGACTGCCATCTCCCTTGCCAACCCACCTTCGCTTGCTGCCTCCTTCCCCACCTCCCAGGCTCCCAAGCCACCGCTCCTGCAAACCTCCAGCTCCATTTCTCCACCAGCTGTAGCTCCTTCCTCTCCGATCCCTCTGCAGCCCCAGTTTCACTATAGTTCTGTCCTGACGTATTCTTCTCTCTCCTCTCTCATCTGACTTTTATACCTCCTGCATTCACACCAGGCATTTTCCTCCTCCACAGTGCCTGGGTGCTCTCCAGGAATGATTCACTGAACACAAGACAGAGATTCCCGACAGTCTAGGAACTGGAAAGAAGAGGAACCTCTCTTGCAGGGAAAAGTCCTTCTGACCTCCCCTAGCCCACGGCTGGAGCATCTTCAGCTGCTCTCTGAGGATAACTGCCTGCTCAGCACCAGGAGCTGCAAAGTGCCTAAGCAACGCTTCGTGCTGGTTTACCCTCTTATTACCATTGCATGTTGCACTGTAAGAGTGGGTCGTGCTAAGGAATAAGTCCCTCTTCCAGGAGGTGTTTTGCAAATACAAAGAGAGTCTCCATCTTGATGGAACTTACATAAAACAAATTAACCTTTATGCTTTACCTGCCTGTATCATTATTTTTTATATATATATCGCTAGGAGGAAGACACATGCATGGATTGCTCAAGTGCTATGTCTTCTCTGAACACCAGCGTCTGCAAGCACTGTAGAAGTGAAAAGTGGAATCCACTGCTGTGGAACACACAAAGTAAATTCAGCAGATCTCTCCTTACAGAAGGTTTACTAAAACATCTATCAAATCACAGATTTAGACATCCTATTGCTTGACTGCCTCTCTCCACTAGAAAGACAGGTTAAGTCGATACATCATTGTGCACACACAGAAGGTAAATGACTACATCTTTTCTCCAAAAACCTGCTTTAAAAAAAAAATATCTGGCTCTTTTCTGGTTTTGGCAGTATTACTAATTCTCCTGAATACAAGGGATGAAAGAGGTAGGTCAGCACCTGCACCTGAAGCAAATACTTGGAACAACGATTCAGAATGAAGGCCCACAAAGCAGGTTTTAATGCCCAAGGTCCATCCTACCTAGGCTGACTCTTACAGGGAGTATTTAAAAAATTTTTTCTACTGTACACCAACTCTGCAGCTCCCAAGCAAGAAATACAGCACTTTCTTCTGGCCTGAAGAGAGGAGGAAAGCGTTTAAGTTACTTGAATGTACCTAGTAAGCGCTGAAGTATTTTAAGGCTGAAAAGGCAATTTCAGCTCAAGTAGGAACACATCCATCCTAAATTTGACAGAAAACTGTAATCAGAAATTGGTCTATTCCAATAGCACAGATCCAAACACCTTTATATTTCACAGGTTCTTTGTGTGCTCACACACAAAGCCACTTAATCCAGCTGTTCTCAGCAATCATTCACAAAAGCAAATGAATGAAAAAGAAATAATCAGCAACCATTTCCACTCCTACCCTTTAGTTGAGGTGAACAATAATTTGATTGCTTCAGTCGATGGACAAAACTATTTTCTGTGCCTTTAAATAAAAGGTTAATTGAGATATGGCGGAACCTGCTCTCACACTTGGGCTTTCTGAAAACAAGGTTGTCCTGCCTGTTTCAAGGACTCTGGCCTCAGCTTTTGCATGAGGCGAGGCAGGGAGCTGCCAACAGGTGACTTTTCCAAGACTGACCTGATCTTTCAGAGACACAGTAAGAGAATAGTGTTGCAAAGAAAAAGCCAATTAAAATAATCTTATACTTCTCCTTAAACATTCACTGCTGGCAGGGGTTGAGCTCGAAGGCCTTCGTCTCAGCCAACACAGCACCCTGCACCTTGCTGGACAGCAGCGGCGGCTGTTGGGAGGAGTCCCTGCTCTGAAGGCAATCAAAGCTAACCCATGCTTCTCAGAGGTACACAATCATGCCCCCTAATGAAGGATGGTAACTGGAGACGATAAAAGCTACTAGCCAGAGCTGTAACCACATGGCACAGCTGGAGCAGGATTAAGCTGTACAGTCTGAAGGGCTTACTTAAGATTGCCTGCAAATATGCAACATAGGGGTCTGGCTCTGTCAAGATATGGAAGAAATAAAGCACCATGGGACAAGGACAGCCACAAGAACAGTACCAAGAGAGCAGTGGGACATGCCTTGCCAGGGGGACATTAGAAATTTTCAAAACTAAATCACCTGCTGGTTTGTTTTGGTGTTGTGGGTTTGTTTTTTGTGTCATCCCTCCCTCCTCCCGCCCCGAAACAGGGCTTGGTGTTCTTTCTCCATTTTCATTTTAGCAAACGGGCAACTCGCGCAAAACACTACACCTTTTTTACACGACGCCTCCCAGAGACCCTCCTATTTCCCTGGAGAGTTTTTTGAACGTTTTTAGACAAAATAAGAGAAGTTGACTGCGTTAGAGTTTCAATATTGTCATCATATCTGTCCAGGTTCCCTTAAAACAGTCTTCTTCCTTATAGTATTTAAGAATCTGCCTTATGCACAGCTACAGCTGCAATGAACCAGTCCTTATTCTGAGGTAGAAAAATCTGCAGCATTTTTCACTTAAAACTCACGGAATTTAAAAAGTAAAAGAGCACATGAGAAGACAATCAGTTGTTACCTGAAATCCAGCTTAATTAATGATAGCTACGCACGTTTAGATTTTACCATGCCACAGGTATTTTATACTGAAAAACTGTATTAGAAATTTTGTCCTGGTGAACAAGCAGAAGCTTTTACAAAGAGCTTCTCCTTTTGGGACAGAAGCAATGGTTTGCACTGGGGTGGACAGTATTTAATTGTTGGTGAAAAGTAAAATAAAATCATCTCTCTGAAATAAAGACGGCTCATTCTGAAGCCGAAATACTATCAGTCTGCAGTATTCAAACGTATTGTCCACAGAGATGGAAGCAAGCAGCCCACAGCTCACGCTGGTGGTTTCACAGCCTGCAGAGCGAGGAGGACAGCTCTGCGTGACTAAGATCGGCCAACTGTGCCAATTCAACATGGATGGAGGAGACCGCACCTGCGATGTCTCCATTCACAGGTCCTTTGGCATTTCCTCAGGTCTTATGCTGGGCCTGGAAAAGTGTGGAAAGACCAGAGCTTTGGCGACTATCTCCCTTTTTTTTTTCCCCCTCTCCATTTTCACTACTTTCTCCTAAGAGGATATTATTCAACTGTCAAAACTCACAATGTCACATCTGACCTATACTTTCATTATCAAGGCTTAAAAAGCTCCTGCTATTTTCTCAGTATTTAGCAGAGTTGCAGTAAACATTCTTACCTTACAAACATGTGAACTGTGTGAGTAAGTGGTGACCTGTCCAAGACCACACAAGTTCACAGCAAGAACAGAAAGGTCTGAAGTCCCATTTCTTATGCCAACCATTAAATACATAGGGTCTGTGTTTCTTTTCCAAGTTTCACCCAGTGCCCAGTCTATTAAAATAAGAAGCAGTATTATTTACCTGATTTTATAATCTTCTATCTCAATATAATTTACATTTATCACAAGACAGAGTGTTAAACATTTGCAGAAGAACGACTAAGTCAATGAATAACAGAATTATGACCACTGGCATCTTTTGACTCAAGAATACCAGTCTGCACACAACCAGAGAACATGGGGGCTGAAAGCTGCCTCTGCTCCAGTGGTGGCAGATGTTATCAAATTCCTTTCACATCTGTTTAGATTTCAGGAGACAAGCACCCACATCACACAAAAACAACAACAACAAAAAAAACCCCCACAACCCACCCTCACACCCTTTTGGCAGCCAACTGTTTGAAGGGGCACAGAGAAAGCTCCTCGCCCCTATAGTCTGCCTGTGAAGGACACTAGGTAGGATTTAACAGCAGAATAATATAGGAAATTTTTGCACTATTGCAGCCCGCACTGCACCTACTCTAGGGATAAATAAAATTCCAATCTCCACAATTTCCAAAGCTGTCAATCTGACATCTTTTGTGAATACTAAATTCACACATACAAAGAACTTTCTCCTTTGTAGGTTCTGAAACATCTTGCACACCGTTTCCTACTGGTAACTGAACAAGCGGCATAATTTCATACCTGGCAATTTGAAGCCTCTTTTTCAGCAGTTTGGAATAATGGATTATGCCTTTTGTTTGTCAGGAGGAACAGACAAATAAGAAAAAAAAAACAAAAACCCAACCTGTAAAGTTTCAAGCAACATTTTCTCCATTAAAAGAAGATCTATTTGCTGACTGCTCCTGTTGGCTAATAAAGGGAAAGTCAGGTGTCCATTTTACAAATTCTAAGGATCTCAGATTTTTGAGCTGGAAAAACAGGACAACCTCCCGATACCTTGGGCAGATACACCCTTAACAACCAACCAGGAAAAAGCGAGAACTGCTCCCTCATCATGCATGCAGATCACCCATGCAGCCCAGCTGGACAGGGAGCTACCGAGAACTCAACATGCCATGCCAGAAAACAGTATTTACTTTTTGGATGCAAGCTATAAGAGCAACCAAGAAGTAATTAAGGTTCCTGAACACAACAGGGCAAAGAATATCTCTCCAGTGTTGCTCGCTGCTTAGAAGTTCCTACAATGTCTGGACAGCTTCTCAGAGACCACCAGCCTATCTCATGACTGATACTCAGAGTTTATGGCCTCCGAATACCTAAAAAAAGCCTCTCTGCAGACTGTTTTGCAAAGTCACCTTGAGTGATGGAATATCTAAAGCTCTAGCTTGAAAAAGAATAAACCTGTCCATATTTACATGAACTGCGTTACCCAGTATAGCTAATAAGCTGCATGAAAGCCAGTTGCTGCTAGGCCACAGAAGGGCTCCCATAAAGAAGGAAGAACTTGGATATACTCTAATATTAAATTTCACAGGCTTGAACAAAAATCAGCCTGGTTGTATCAGTCCTGCAGTTGGTTTTGGCTGCTCCCCTGACCCTGGCCAGGGCCCAACAGTAATCTTGGTGGAAGGCTGCTGTTAGTACTACCATGATATTTATACAAACATCTGAAGCGTATGGGATGGTTCTCTAGTAGAAACCAACACACGTGTGACGAGAAGTCACTGTGCAGCGTGTTTTTAAATACCTCCGAAACAGTAAAAAGCAGAGAAAGGTTACATTAAGAGAAAAAATGTCTCTGAAGCAAGGAGGACTTAGGTATTTATAAAATGCCCGTATATTTGCACCTGGCACATAATACACATCACGTCCTCCAGCATACAGGGCAGGAAGAAGTTATTTTTGAGAACTTGATAGTAAGAACTGAAAAGAAATAACTTGTGCTTTTCTCTCTCTCTTTTTTCTATTAAGCTAATTCCTGTTGTATAAAGTCAGCTTGAAAGCTCCTTTCAAAGAAAAAGGGGGAGGGAGGAGAAGGAGAATCAGATCTGCTTGTTTTCTGCATTTGACATTCAGGTCTCGTCCCCCTGTTTTGTTTTCCTGGAGGACGCGGCGGCGCAGACCTCGCAGAATGATGACATCACACCTACCAAAAAAAAAAAAAA
>VZTL01076028.1:106283-116599 GCA_013400535.1 Scopus umbretta
CAGGAGGGAAGCAGTTCTCCCTCAAACAAGAGCTCAGAACGACGGCTCTGCGTCTGGCTGTTACCTTTTGGACAACTCAAAACTCCACACGTCCGGGGTAAAATACTTCTCCCTTCAGACCCCCCGCAGCCCATCAAAATGGGGGAAAGAGACAGTCCTGACGCTTTCCGCACCTCACAGAATCAAGTTAAAAGGTGTTTAGTTACCGTTTGCCCTCAAAGATACCTTGAACGCTACATTGCTTTATGCTTGTTTATGCCTGTTTTATTATTGTTTGAGTTAGACAGGCAAGCGGCTTTCACTGTGAATAAACAAAGCAAAGCATAGCATGTTGAAGTCACTGTAAACTGCTCTTACTTAAAGGCTTTATAAAATTATTTCTTCCATACGAGGTAAGCATTCCCAAGAAGCATCTTTCCTGCAGAGCAAGTACACATGCCACACCAGAGGCAGAGGGATCGCTAGATGTGTATGGATGCAGAAGGTAGCACCTGCAGAGGGAAAAAACACGCCTCTTGCAGTGAAGAGGCATTCGTACCCTGTCTATTTATTAAAACTCAGGAGAGGCCCATGCTAAACCATGTGCACTGACTGCTCCACATCACAAGGAGATTTATCCTTCATGTAATACCTGAACTCAACAGATCAACATGACTGGCAAGCTCAGAAATAAAAGGGTTTAAGTGAGAAATATCCGTAAAGTCTTGGAAGCAAATCTCCAGGACGCTTCAAGATCAATCTAGATCATACATGACCATTTTCCTTGCTCCTAACAATTTATGACTTAATTTTAAACAGCAAAAAAACCACCAAAAAAACAAGCAAACAAAAAAAAAAGGGGGGGGGAGCAGAATTATAGAAGGCGAAGATATTAAATACCCAATGGTCACTTGGTTCCACTGATAGCTGCTGAACAGCACAATGGTGACAAATCACTTGATAACTCTTCGCTGTGATTTTTTAGTAATTAAATATGAAATTAAGGAGATTGCCATCTCCACCTTATGCACAAGCTAATCAGTATTAGCGGCCTGCTCAATTCAGACAGAAAACTAATAATTTCTCAAAGCAGCAAAACAAACATAGCCTCGCTATTACCTTAGGGACAATGCTCCAATAACATCAACTAAACAGGTATTGTTCTCAGATTTTGTCCAGAAAAACATTTTTAAAAGACATCATCGTACAGGATCTCTAACCTCGCCAGAACTTACAAGTCCTGTTATTACTGCTACCTGGAGAAATCCTGGCATAACCAATGGTTGCTTTCAGATAAAACACAATTACAGGTTTCTGTGAAGCAGCTGAAGTTTTCTACAGAGTTTGACCTTAAGACTTAAACCAGTAAAATGGCAAGACACTGGAACACGCTATCTAAACATCTCAATCTCCTGCCCCAGTGATTAAAAAGAAAGCAAATAAGACCAGCAACTGTCATTAAGGAAGCATCAAAAGGAGATGGTAACTCCACTCAGAGAAGGAATTTTACTCTTAAGTTTGAAGTCCGAGATCTGTTATATCATATGGGTCCAATGAAGCATGCTGAGTCCTGTTGGGTTACCTCTGGAGACTAGTCAGGACAGACGGACAATGACCATCTCTGTAATTTTCTGTTTACATATTTACAGAACGTATTTTAGTGGTGAGATTGTATGTGTCACGTCCTTAGAAATGCTAATCACAGGCATGAAATCACATACAGAAAACCCCTAAATCAGCAGGTGCTCGATGCCTTGAAACCAGAAAATAAGCAGACAAGTAGAATCACAACTCACACCATACTCTCCTTCCACTCATGCTGCTCCATACCGCTCATGCTAGTCCTTATCATCCTTGTTTCCCCAACAGCTATGTAAATAGGTAGGTAGATTTTGCAATGTGCATGATAAACAGGTATGAACTATTTCAGTCCAGCACAGGTAGCATTAGTTCCAGAGCTGAAAGTAGATCTTGGAGAAAACTTGCTGGATTTCATACTCCAAGGCTGCGGCAACATTGAACAAAAACCCCTCAGAAAACCAAGGTCCCAAAATATGAAGCACTTCCACACGGGAACTCAAATTCCAAGGTTTTTATGCTTTTGGGGTTATTCTAGTTTAAAAATAACATGACTGAAGCAACAAAATCCTTAGTTTTGTTATTTCCGAACAAGCCCCAGCAATGTTACTGCGTAGATATGCTTTAAATTAATATCAACACTGTAAACCTCTCTGCTGAGACAGTTAATCTAGAACAGATGAACGTTACTTGTGATGAGCTGAGCGATGGCTCGCTCAGCAACACTTACAGATTCCTGACAGGTACAGGGACTTGAAGCTCTTCTTCCTTCCTAGTGCATCAGGCGAGAACGCTTTCAGCTTTTCACAGAAAACAGCAGTATGCATTTGCATTACACAATAACTAGACCCTTAAGAAGATGTGAGATTCAGCTGTAGCAGGGACTGCACAAACAGGATGAAAGGACACTCTGCCTGCACAGATCCCCATAAAGATGTCCAGACAATTCCCAAGTCTTGCAATTATATATGCACAAGAACATTTTTACTTAGGTGAGCAGTCCCCAGTTATCCCTGTATGTGACTGACTCCCAAAATGAAAATACTTAGTTTGCTGTTCATCAGGTTCAAGGACTGACCTACAATGCATTAAAGGCCCCTTTCCGATTTATTTTAAAAAAATAAAAATAAAAAAACCCGGCACCAAGTCAAATCATAGTCACGTATCGTATTACAAATGTCAGGATTTAGCCAGCTCATTCATGAACAGCATTAAACTGCCATTACGATAAGAAAAATCTACATAGTGCTCATACAATGAAACAAAAAAACCCATCCCCTGCATTATTAGTAGGCCAACCAGACTTTCAGGAAGAGATCTGGGACGGTGGTGCTGCTGAACTTTGAGGCCTGTGCTGTTCCACCACACCCCACAGACAAGGCAGCATCTCGTACACTTCTGCTTCTACCTTACAACCTAGGAGCTGCTGGAGTCCTGCTGGTCAGATGTTAACTGCAGACCAAGGAGGCAAATTCTTCTACCCCTGTCACCAGCTATGCCGGGCAAATCGCTCACTCCTCTACTTGTACGTCAGTATCCCCACCTTGTAAACGTGAAAAATAAATTTGCATTCATCATTTGTTTAAAATACCTTGAGATTTCTGGATGAAATTAAGAACTGGGAATTACTATTATTATCCTGCCAACTCGGAGAAAAGTATAAAAACATCACATATGTAAGATAAGCTTTTTGTGTTATAGCTTAGTTAACATTCTGTTTGTCTCTTAGTATTTCATTTCTCATCACATTAATATTAATGACAGCTATTTCTACTTAAACATAAAAATATTTGTAATACCTACAAAAAGCATAGCGATTATACCAATTTATAGTCACTACAGTAATTGATTTTCAATACCAGAGATGGCAATGGGAAGACTATTCAAATGAGGATCACACACCCTGGTGCTGGACCAGCCAGTGTGGAAAGACTCCAGAGCCCCAAGTGATGACCCGCCTGCACAGTCGCCCACAATTACCAATTCCTGCAACAGGGGAAAATACAAGATACTTAAAGTAATGTCTGAATTAATATTTTCAAGAGACAGGGGCTATTTAAGAAAAAGCACCTACCATTAAAATATTTTCAAAAATGTAGGGAGTTTCCTAAAATATTTTAGAAAACAGTGTACATCAAAAACTGCATGTCAAATCTCTTTCAATAAAGTAGCAAATAATTCTTTAAATGCTCTTTACATTTTCCCGACTGATTATGAGCTAGTGAACATAACTCATGTTCTTTATAAGTAAACTATTTTCATGTTAGTCTAGCATCCAAAGCACTCTCCTCCTTACTGTCAAATCAGGAACTAATCTTTTGCCCAGTCTTGTTTTCGCAAATAAATTCACTGCATCAGTATTGCAATGAAATTAAAAGTAATGGTGAGGATGAGAACTTGCTTCTTCCGTAACATTTTATTTTGCATAAAAAGCATGCATCATGACCTCTTCTTAAGTACAGGTTATTTTAGTGTTTGGGACCCTGTGCTCTGCCTTCCCAGTCAGCAAGAGTGTAATTTTGAAGACACTGGTCAGTTCAGGACTGCTGTGGAGGCTGATCAGGTTAAGAACGTGGTCAACTTCTGAGCTAGCAGCTCACAGCAACACCTTCTGATAGTGGGAGAAGGAAATATCTCCAGTGCTTGTCATGCAAACAGCTAAGCTCAGACTGAGCATCCTCCCAAAGCCCTTCCTCCCCCACCTCCCTGGGCCTGCGCTCCCACCTGTGGGCACTTGGCATGGCTTTTGGAACGGAGATGCTCTAGGATTCCTTTGCCCATGTATTGTGTCAAATGAAGGAAAAATAATTTTCCATCCTCCACAAAGGACAGATGATCAGCATTCAGATGGGTTCGCCTGCATTCTTGCTGCAAAACGGGCAGGTCCCAGCAAGAATTAACAGGAGGTTCTACCACACACCTCCAGCCAGAGACTAACCTAGTTTTAAACACTTCAAAGCATGGGTTAGAGGGGGTTTTGTGTGGAAAGGGAAGAAGGAAAATTAAGCCAAAAACCCAGGTAAGAGTTCAGGGTTTGCCTATATGGCAATTAACCTATAATAAAAATGGAGCTTGGCATTTGTAGTAAGGCACTGCCTCTGAAATGTATCATTATTTCCTTCCCAACTTTGATAGGCACTTCTAGGAGCCAGCATAAAATTTTGTCAAGGCCTAGGTTACCCTCTTTTTCAACTAAAGCTGCAAACCTCCATAAAAACCTCAATTGAGGAGCCTGCCTGCATACTAGGATATACTGAGCAAGTATAAAGCGGGGTTAGTACCAGTTCCACTGACGCCAGGGAGAATCATATCACTGCAACACCGTTAGTCTTTATGGGT
Organism: Scopus umbretta; assembly: GCA_013400535.1. Taxonomy (NCBI): domain Eukaryota; kingdom Metazoa; phylum Chordata; class Aves; order Pelecaniformes; family Scopidae; genus Scopus; species Scopus umbretta. Next base: position 111,180 of record VZTL01076028.1, read on the forward strand.
GGTGAAACCACATTACTACAGTTAGTCCAGTACTCAAGACAAGACTTCGATATGCAAAGAGAAATAAAAAAGCCCAAGGAGATGTGGCAGGGCGGTGGATTTAAAGGCAGAAGATCATGTGCTGTGCATAGATCCCGTGCTCTGTTTGACCCTTGAAGAGGTAGACAGCTTACCCAGGTAAGGCACAGGGGTACAGGGCCAAATCATACGTAAATAGATTTCAAAGCCAGGGTCTAACTCATTTGCTATCTAGGCCAAGAAACAGTTCTGGAACATATTTAACACAGTTTAATCGCATCAAATCACGGCTGGCCCAGAACCGACTTTAACAACTGTCAACTGCTCTTTGGAACAGGCAAAGCCAAAAAGCGAAGATCGCGGCGTAGGGTTTGCGAAGCACACAGGGACAACCCAAACATTCAGAGCAGCAGGAGCAGCAAGGCAAGGCACATTCAAATCCCATGATCTTTATTCAGATTGGGTTACAAGGAAGTGGGAACTGGGAGGAGCTAATGCCAGTGACAACTGCAAGCCAGAACTAAAGAAGAAACATGTTGCACTGCCACCGGGACGCAGCTTGAGAAATCCTAATAACCGATGGTTTCCCATGGAGAAAGTTACTGCACTACTTACTGTGTACCCGTGGCCTATTTGAGAAACAGTGTTAGCAAAAATAACCTCTCTTCTCATCTCCTCGGCTGGGGGAGGGAGTGACAGTCACCAATTAAAAGGGGACTGAGGCGGGAAATAGGAACTGCACATTGGAGAAGAGGGAGGGAGGCAAAAATAACAAACATGTGCAATACCGCATGCGATTCTTTCCAAGAAATCCCAATACAACAGTTCTCTGGGAACAGGCTCATGGGTCTGTTATTGCCTTTGAGTAGTGGTATGTCAGCGAAGAGGAAGGATTACTGGATGCTTGGAAAACAGACTGAACACATGGGCAGGGAACAAGCCAAAAACTGTTACAAGAAATGTTCCCTACCCTTTCAACATACTTGCATTCGCATATTCCACTTTCCCATGCTCCTGGATCCCAAAGCCTTCCGCAGGTTAGGAATCAGCCAGACCAGAATGAACTGAAGCCAAACCAGCAACGCAAAGAGAGGGACTGATCCTAAAGGACCTAACCCCTCACAAACCGTGCCTACCGATGCTCAGTGGACGGCAGCAGACTAAATGGAAGAAAAAGGGGGTTTTGAAGTTTAGCTGAACTAAGTGAAAGGCTGAAAGCAACTTTAGTCACATTTTAAGAATTCAGGTATAATACACGTTGGCTTTCAGTCTGAAAGCTATAAACAAGAAGCGCAGGGATTAATATTAAACATCAAAATTTACTTTTCAAACATGGCTTGACATCACCGACACGCAGCAAAAGCTTCCAACTAAATTCACAGGCACCGCTCACCCACATTCTGATAGAAGGCTGCCCTGTGAACACGCTACACTTGATGAGCGTAGGAGAAAACTGTTTTTATAAAATTACATCTCACTCTAAAGAAAATATTTGCATGGCTGTAGCCAGGAGTGTAATAAGGGTCAGTGGAAGATCACAGGCACAGAAAACTGCAGAGCCTGCCAGCTTTAGAGTTCTGTGATTTTTACCTCTTTCCTCAAGCTCTAAGTTTTCCCCAAAACAAAACATTTCTAGCCTTTTCCATTCTAAGGACAATATTCAATATGTAAATCTCATGCTGTCACCCCATCCTGACCCCTAGAGAAAAATCAAAACTGTTTCTAGCCAAGCAATACAACAGGCAAAACTATTAGCTACTGTCCACTCGTATTAAGAAGCCATCATCACTGTAACCCAGAACTTGTTGGGCTGTCCTCACCATACCCCTAAGAGAAGGAAAACCTCACCTCTAAGCTACAACTTAGGTGCGTAACTAACTGCGTATCTGGGCCCAGCAAGCTCCGATTAAACTGGAGAAACTTTTCTGTTTAGACAAAACTTACTGCTGCTTTGGCAATTTCATGCTATGTTTACAGTGGCTACCTCGCCTTTTCTTCTGGCAAAGAAACCAAGATTTAGCAGGACGTTAAAAAAAAAAAAAAAATGTCAAGAGTAACAATGCACTAATTTCTGACCAAGTATTAAAAGTTCTCAACGGCTTCCCTTTGCTAATTAAAAAAATACTGTCATTCCAGTGATCACCAAATATTTGTTTGAAAACTGCTTTAAGAAACCATGGTTGGAGCACCCATTGTGCTCCCTAATGGCCATTGTGTTTCTAAGGGCCTTCAGAAAGTATTCCTTCCTCCATGTTTTGTACTGTAAATGAGCACTTAGACAAGGAGCAGGGAATACAGTGTCTAAAAGCCAAGTGTGCTTTTAAACAGCTCTCCATCCTTTCCTCCCGTTTTGTGCACACTTTTTCCCCTTCAGACACTTTGCACTTCACCTCTGATATCATGTTTTTATGTTTTAAGTTCTGCTTTCACAGGAAGGACTCTGCTTCGCAGCTCCGCACAGCTGAGCTCCCTGTGGAACTTCACATGAGGGGATTAGTGGTTTTCCGACCCTTTATCCATTGGATTTTTTCCAGTCTCTTCTCCACAGAGAAATCAATGTATGATGAGCAACTCCACAGCACGCTAAAGAACAATGCAAACGCCGAATCCTGAAACCTAACTACCAAGAGTTTCGGTAGAAGCGCCATTAACCACCTCTGCCTCCAAACACTTCTCCTTGAACAAGCTGCGGTTCCACAGCAGCACCAACCGAGCTACCTGCCGGCTGTCGTGGAGCAGCCCAGGCCCTTGGGCTGTCCCTAGCATCACCTAACTGCGCACCGAGCCATTTCAGATCACCAAGCCGGCACAAAACTCTTTGCATTTTTCCTTAGGTTAGCTTTTTGCTGGTGTGGTTCAGTGCGGGATCAAAGACCAGCGCCAATGGAATGACATACGTGGAAAAGCAGGTGGAGGACGGGACCACGCACCTAAATCAACTTCTAGCGTAACAGGAACTCAGCAGCGAGCACAAGACCACACAGACCGGGGTTTCATCCTGCATCGTGTCGGTCAAGAATGAGCAGTTTATGGAGAAGAGCAAGACGCATTCAAGAGTTATAAAAGAAAGGACAGCCATCGGTCTCAGAAGGTATTAAATCATCCGTCCCTGTACTGCTATAGGCAAGCTTGTTTCAAACATGGTTAACCACGGCAGGATATCTGTGTTACCCGTATCTGAAAGCCTGCTGTCAGACCCAGGAAAACTTTCTAATGCAGACATGATTTTAGTCCAGAGCTGAAGTTAAGCTCTTCCCTTTGTCCAGGTTCACGTAAGGAAATAAAACTGAAAAACTTCACACTGCGTAGCATACTTGAGCAGGAAAAATGTAATGGCCACCCATAACCATAGCAATCAGAAGACAAGAGCCGGTGTCACCACTGGCAATACCAAAGATTTTTATAGTTTCTAGTGTGCACTTCAACATAACAATATGTTGTTTACGTGATTTTAATATGAACAGAAACACAACAGAAAGAGCTTCTAAGATAGGATCTTAGCGATTATGCAAGCGTTCTCCAAGATGCGCTGAGAATGGAATAAGACAAGTGATATTTATCATAGCTTCCTTACCACTTCTGGATTACAAAGAGAGCCAGATCAACTTTAAAAATTTTCTTATTTGATAAAATATCCATACCGTCAAATAAACTTACTCGAGGCGTATTTCGCAAATGACTGTAGTCTCTGTTCAGTTAGATCAGAAGTATATCCTTGCAGGAGATAGACGAGAGAGACAATAGCAGTAGTCCCATGCAGTCTGTCTTTGCAAGAAAGAGAATTAGCACCTGAAAACGAAGTACCTGGAAACCACCTAACGTTCTTGTTGAGTATGCACCGGTTGTGTCAAAGTGGAACTCACTACTGCAGAGTCAGCTACCTACAACATCTTTAAAACAAATCTCTGAATTCATTGCCATATCTATTGTTCTCTACAAAACATCCTCATTACAGGAAATCCACGATGAGGATACATCTGAAGATGTAATTATTAGTGTGATATTTGCTTCTCTTCTAATGTATCTCACCAAGCATAAAAACTTAGGCTGTCTTACAAGTCATTAAAAATACGTTATGCCAGTGACAGAAACTGATGAATTATAATGGATAGGCAAAGATGAAAGCTGCACAAAGGGAAATGTTATTTACATGGAGGTAAACATTTCAAATTCTCCAGCTCAGCTTACACCAGAATTTAACGGAAGGACATACGACAGATAACTTTTCTCCAATAGTCTAACATGAGGCCTAAGTCACCTTATCTGTACATAATTTTAACACAAACATCTGGTCCTCTAGATGCAGCACTCAATTTCAGCCTAGTTAAAAAGAAAAAAAATATCAAACTGTCCAAGGAGTTTTTACTTCAGGCGATTGTTTTTCAACAGGATTAAATTTAATTTAAGCTATTCTACCAGAATAATTTTCTCTTCAGTGAGACATTCTTAACAGAGGAGAAAAACATTCTCTCAAGTTCAAAGGACAAACTGAAGTTCAAGTTTATCAATGTATTTGAGTCTACAGATAAAAGGAAGAGGAGTCCTAAAAATGGCAAACATACCAGTCAGATCTAGGCCAATGTTGTGGAGAATCTAATACGAAGGCTCAAACCAATCGTTGATTAGGTTTGCCCTTGGACATAAGTAGCAAAAACTATGACACGCTTACTATGAACAGGCACAAAGGCAAGGCAAATGTAGGCTCAAACTAGTTTCAAGAAAAATGTATCTAAAACCATATTATTGCAACAGTAGTTGTTATTCTGTAATCTTGAAGTATGAAAACAAACCTTCACCAGTGTCAAAATATATCACGGTTTTCCACCGCGTTTTCACTATTACGGTGTGCTGTCTACCAAAGCTATTTTTCAGACACTGAAGATCTAAACTATACTGTTCAGCAACATATGTATATAACGTTGGGGGGGTGGGTGGTGGGTATTTGTGGAACATTTAATTTGAAGCATTCCAAGCTGATAACCTTTATCCAAACACATAAAACAAGAGCCATGTCAAATGCACTATAAACAGCATTAATAGTAAGGAATCAATAACATCCAAACCTTTAGGTAACATCTTATTAATCCGTCCTTGGCATGCATGGACACACTCCTGTAAGGGCTCTCAAAATGCAACAGTCAAAGGTGAAGGACACAATTTGTTCAACTAGTTAATGCAACTGCTATTTAACCAACTCAGCCACTAAAAATGCCACCTAATGAAATGCTCCGTACCATGATAAGCAGCAGAGGCAAGCACGACAAACACGAAGCATTTTTCTAAGAAAATAAATGCCAGTCCTCGAGGCTAACACCGTTCTGTCATTTTTCCTAAGACATGTAAAGATCTACATTTGACAACAACCATTTTAAGCCCCGGTTCTTTCCCCCCCCCCCCCCCCC
>VZTL01076029.1:185-31019 GCA_013400535.1 Scopus umbretta
ATGCCACCCTTAGGTTCCTCTCTAGTGAGCCTGGTTTTATCCCCTTCCCCCTTCAAGCCTAGTTTAAAGCCCTTTCAATGAGCGCCACCACCTCATGAGCGAGGATCCTTTTTCCCCTTTGAGAGAGCTGAACTCCATCTGTTGCCAGCAGGCCCGGTGCCATGTAAACCTCCCCATGATCAAAAAACCCAAAATTCCGTCGATGGCACCAGCCTCTAAGCCACATGTTAACCTGGTGAGTTTTCCTGTTCCAAAGAAGCATCTCTCACTTCTTTAGAGATCAGCAGAGTGCAAGAACAGTGTAACATAATTGCTCATTACTTGACTGTGGAAATCTTAGATAAAAAACACCTTGTTGCTATTTGTTAAATTTGGCAGTCTGGTGTGTCAAAACAGAAGCTGGCTGTGCCTCTTCCCTGCAAGTTGAAAATTATTGATATACTCTCTGCACCCTTTGTGGCTGCAAACAAATAACATGTTCACATGGTACAATTCTCTGGGTGAAAATTGCCAGGTACTGCTTACAGCTTACCATGCTGTTTTTTCTTGTCACTGTTCAGTGACTGTACTTCACTCACAACTTGACTGTCATGCTACTCATTTAAATACCACTCAGTGTGGATTCCTAATGCAGTTTCAAGCAGGAAAGAAAAAAAGGAGGTTGATAAGCAAAGAAACGAAAGCCTTCCTAGGAAAACTTCCCCAGCATGTCCTGTGTGTGCTGGGAATTGTCAAACTGGCAGACTCTGACTGAAGAATCAAACTTGGGCAGTTACTCATGCTGTTGCTGAGTTTAAGCCAGGCCAAGTAACTGGACTACACCACAATACTCTCCATTTACTAAAGTTCAGCTGTGGCTGCCTTTGAACTCACTTACTTGGATAACCCACTTAGATGCCATGTCAAAGCCTGCAGCCATCCTGGGCATGTGGAATGTGAGTTACAGTCCTGCTACACCAGCCAGTCCATCAGTATCCCAAAGGACACTGGTATCCGAGATGTTTGCCCTTGGAGAGAGGTTGGCACAACTGGTGTAAAGCAGCTAAAACGTCGTCTTAGTTCTCTAAACCTCATGGGTGATTCAGCACTGAATGAAAAGTGACTGCTGACCCTGTTTTCTGAAGAACGCTTCTTAGGTATCTGGCACAGTGAATCTATACCACTGACAAACTGTTTTTAAAAAAAACGATTGTTCTCTGCCCAATGGTGTGTTGAGGCAGGAAGCTTTGTTTTGCCAAGCTAGCAGGAACTGGAAGAATCCCTCCATTTTGAACAATGCAACAGAAGGGGTCCCAGGGAATGTTATTTAAGTGCCTGTGGTAGTCAGGTAAAGTTTTGCCCAAGCAGAGTTTATGTTTGCTACCACTGTTCCAAGCAGTTTGTATGTAACTGATGGGCTAGTGTCAAATGTCATGTTGCTTAGACAAACACACTCTCCAAGAAATTCATTTATTCTGGCAGGGTGGTAAATAACTTTCTTTGTCTCTCACATACCTAATTGGATTCTAATTGCTCTAAGATATGTAAATATTTTTACAACCTGTCAAGATTTACCAGTAGAGGATGAACCTGTCATTTAAACCTGCAGGACAGCACAGAAACTGAAACAGACCTCATGGATCCATGCAGAAACAGCAGGAGGCAGGAGAGATGACAGTCAGGAAATATGCAGTCCACCTGCTTTAGATACTGCAAATCCAGAAAAGTGACAAATTTAAAGGAACTGGCCTCTTGAATGCAGGTTGTTTTGCACATTGTAGCATGGGCAGTTCAAGAACACAAGAATGACATGCATTGCTTTGAACTTCACTATTTTACACTACTTCCAAATTTTCTGCCTAGTGGGACAATTTTTGCTAGTTTTGGAGATGATTTAATGGAGGTGCCATTAATCAGATGATTAGCTTCAAAGAAGCCAGGTTGCCTCTCTCTTCTACTTCCAAGAGGGAACAGGTGCTTCTAACAACTAGCAAGAGCATGCTCCATCTCTAGATTACTCAGCCAGTGTTGGCCTCACATTGGTAACAGCCAAGCACTGGCCTGCAAGACCTTACCTGCTATAGCTGGTGAAAGGGTGGTTGTTCCTCATGGGTAAATCTCTGTGTCCCAGAAGCTAGCACTTGAGTGGACAGCAGTGGGATAAAACATGGTAGGATATCTGCACAGCACTGGACATCCACGAATTTTTCATTCCATTTACTGTCATATGCTGTCAGGATTTCCAAGATGGAAGTTTTCCTCTTCTACCTGTCTGTGCCATTGTAAGTGCTTCCCATTTCTAAAACATCAAGGGTCCTTCTGGTGGCTCCTAAGAAGAAGATTAGAAAAAAAACATGAAATCATCTTCCGCACCTGGACTTGGATGGGGAATAGCTATCCAGTTGTGGGCCACATTGGCAATGTTGGGCTACAGCCATTTCAGATCTCAACACAGCCACCTCCTCCTTTCCTCCCTAGCAGTCTGTGTCTGCACAAACTGTCCTGGTAAAGTGGCATTCTTCTAGTAACCTCAGGATCTATACTACACCATCTCTTTCACCCCCTCCCTCCACCATGCTTTTTTTCCCTGGCATGCACTCCTGACATAATAAAATACCTGTCGTGAAGCACTCAGGGGACCTGGAAAGCCTTGCAAACAACAGGGAAAAGAGGAAGACACCAGGAGATACTCTGCATCTAATCACAGAAGAAAAGTCTTGCAAATTTGCTGTTTTCAAGCTGTCTGCTAAACATTGGGAAGTATCAGCCAGACAAGGTATTTCAGAGATTTTCACTGAAGCCCAGGAAACAAACACTAGTCTTCTGGAACACCAGAACTGTGCATGAATACTTCTTCCTCTAAAAGAATTACTTATTCTGGGAACCACATGGTAAGGCATGAAAGAGTTTTGACAGTTTATTCATCAGTTCTACTAACAAAACAAAATAGTGTTTCACAAAAAGACAATGCTCATTTCTCTTAGAATCTGTTTTTCGTCACTGACTCTCGGGTTAAACAACTCCACTTTATTCCCACTCACTAGCTACCAGATACCTGAAATTGTGTCAGAACAGTTACAAGTTCAAATATTAAACACTGTTCACTATTGAGAAAAGAAAAAAAAAAGGGGGGTAAATTTATGACAGTATTTTAGAAATCTAATAACCAGTAAAACCACATTACAGCGAGGCATAAGCTAGAGGCAACACACAGCATGTAGCTCAGAGAATGAATAAAAACCCAAACACACAAGTGTGTTTAGAGCTGTGAAATTTTAAAATTATACAATATGTGTATTTCACACCCAAGCTGTGGCATTCATGTGCTAATGGGAACTACCAGACCTTGATGACAACATCAGTCCTTCCTAAGAAAAAGAAAGCAAGTTCATAGTTGTTTGATGAGGATTTGTTTGACTCTGAACAAATGATTTCCAATAGAAAATGTCATTTTGGGGGAGAAGAGCTCTGACTTCAGAAGACATTCAAAATGCTTTCATTTCAGTTAGAATTTGTTTTTCACAGGTTGTGAAAACTCAGTTTCAAAATGTATAAAGTACAAAGAAGGCAAGGACTGCTCAAAGAAAGAAGGAACTACATTTTAAAATCAGTTAACACAGGGATGAAACAGAAAGAAGGCAGGACATCTGGGTGTGGATTTGCAGAAACTTGGTACTTCTTGGCTGTGGTCACACACTAATGTCTTTGGTGTCACTGCTGATTTGGGCAGTCTGACTCTCACAGACTTTTTTTTTCTTTTACGCTGGTGCACCAGTATCACTAGCTCTGTAGTACAGCCTGAAGGAGAAGATGAGTTGTCATTTCTCGAAAAAACATGTCCTGCTCAGCCACATGACATGAAACTCTACATTTAGTCTAAAAGCCCCATGGGACTAGCTATTCCAAGGACCATGTGTTGATTCTGAAAAGCAACCAGCCAAGCCTTTGAAGACAGGAACCCATTCCTTTCTGGAGCAAACACAATTCAGTTTAAGGTGATGAAACTACACAACCAAGACAAAGCTAATGGAAGAATTACATTTCCATCTCTCTTTAGGAGAGATGCTAGAAGCATAGAAGACCAAACAGATTCCCATTAACCAGTGCCCTTTCCATCCTAATGCAGTCCGTCCTGAATCTTCAGATGAAATTCTCAGAAATTGATATTTTTTCCCCTTTAGACATGAGCAAAGACACAAATCCAGACTCAGTGAAGCAACAGTATTCAGTGCAAACCTAGATGAATCAAAAAAGCTGAAGACCTATTAATTGAGATGACTGTTCAGGTGACTGAACTTTCCTCAGATACCTTCAGAGGAGGTACAGAGAACACAGAGCCAGACTCGTCCCAGCTAGAGAATAGGAGATGTCTGGTCACCACGAAGGTGGTTGAACACCGGAATGGAGGCCCGGAGCGGCTGTGGAGCTTTGTAGATAGTTGAACTCAGCTGTCCAAGGCCCCAAGCAACCTAAATCAGATGGTCTGGCTCTGAGAGAGGGATTAGAGCAGAGACCTCCAGAGGTCCTCTCCAACCTGAATTGCTTTATCTACTTGTTACAGTCAATTAATCCATGCGTCTATCAGGCTGCAATGGAGTATAATTCCATCATTGCTTTTTCACCTTAACATTCAGATTTAAGCACAGGAATTTTGACTAAGCAGCATTCAGTGAAACATCAGGATCATTCAATAAAGGATATAAACAGCTCCCTTATGAAGGGCCTGTTCCTCCTCCACTGCTGTCTTGTTACACAGAAAGAATCAGTCCACCAGGAACCACCTTCAATGGGTCCATAAAATAACAATCTTTTCAAAATCTCTGCTCAGATAAATGCTATGCTGGCAGATTTTGTGAGGGAGTGGTAATTTTTCCAAACACCTTCATTCAACATACTGCGAGAACAGAATCAACATTGCTGAATAATTTAATGCTGCTGAACTATTCCACTACCGGCATCTGTTATTCTCCCACTTCAGCAATACTGTTCCTCCACCTGAGTAAACCAAAACGAAGCTCCATACTTATTCTTGTGCAAACAACAAGAGCTTTGGCCTACTCAGTTTTACATATGCCATTAAAATAATTAATACATTTCTTTTCCTGGACTGTGACATTAATATCACTAAGTGCACATTTCTGTGAATAAAATGCTAGGACTACACAAGAAGAGACAAAACTGTGTGCTCAATTACTGAGAAGACATAATTTGCTGTCACGGTATTCTGACCCTCCAAAACAGTCCAAAGTAGGCCAAGCCATCCATTCATCCTAAAAAACAGCTTTATTCATCCTTCATGAGAAAATTTTTGGACTGATAGCTAGAACCAGTATAAATCCTGAATCACCAGAATTTGCTGTATGCAAAGTCTTTGATGGTACTTGTGTTAGACACCAACTCTCCCTTCTCAGAAGTGTCCTGCTCCCTTAGCCTGGCCTTCAGGTCACAGTCCTGCCACCAGTTTGCTGTGTGATGTAGAGGAAGAGTTCACTTGCACTGCTGTCTCCATCCTGACTCTCCCAAGACCAGGAGACACATTCCCTTACCTGATGGGTTTGAGGCAGGCTGCTAGTGACCTGAATACTACTACCTCTGTTCATCAGATTTGGAGGTTTTCTGTAAACACTGCGTATTTTATCCTTCAGGATGCAATTTGGATCATTTAAAGGTGTGTTTTGGGATTGGTTTTGGGGGGACATAGGCATTCCGACTCCTCTGGTATGGCCTCACATAGGAACTTCCTTGCTTTCCATCTTGATTTGGATTCTTTGTCTCTTTTGATTCATTAATAGCCTTTGACAAAAGTAATTAAAACCTTTTGCTATATAGTTAACAGCCTATGAGGGAAAAAAAAGTCAGGCTTCAGTATAAATCAGTACTTCACAAATGAAAGTCCAGGCCCTCTTTGGAAAAATTAATCCACAACTCTTCTCAGCCTATCTGCCTTTTGCTAATGGTTTTCAAGATCACCTGAGAGTTTTACAGTAAAATACTTCATCTTCTCTGGATGTTTTGAAGAATGAAGCAATACTCATGCAGAAAATACCACTGGCATACAAATCAAAAGTCATTGAATGAAGTGAGATTGCTCCTGGTTTTAGACAAGTCTCAGGCTCTCTGCTAATACCAACAGGTGCTGCAATATCAGTTATGTTCTCAAAGTTGTCCTGACAGCACAAGGCAGATAGCCAAACAAAACACCAGGAGAGGACCCACAGAACTTTTCTCCACCTACTGCGTCATTTCCTGTTGAAAATGACATAGGCAGCCCACATACAAAAAGCTGCTGTCAAACAGGGTTTGAAATGACACTGTAAGTACTTTAGACTGTGCAATTAAAAATCAAGAACATTCACGTCCTTTGACAGAATTACTTCTTTGGTTTCTGCAAACCAAGCATTAATATTTCCACAAACTTCTGGGTGGAGAAAATGGCATTTAGCAGCTATTTAGGAACATTTCCTATGGACAGCAAAGTTACTGTACAGCATCAGGATCAGCTGTAGGCACAGCAAATTTTTGAACAACAGTGTAAGATCCTAAGGGCACCAAACTTTTGCTCAGTCCCATAGTTTCAAACCTTCAGACTCTGAGTCAGTCCTTGCTGGCATCCTGAGGAAAATCACCCTGGGCAGTCCCTAGATGTATCGTGTTTCACCTAGCACATTCCTGCGCTGATGAAAAAGCTTTGAAATGAAGGGAATCCAATCTCCATTCTGTAAATAAGGAAAGACTTGGAGAGACTTGCAGATAATTTCCCCAAGAGGCAGGTCAGGAAACAAATACATGCTCTTTGTTTTCTTACGGCTTCTTCACCAGCCCACAACAGGTCCAAAGGGGAGTTATGTGTTCAGGGCCTGTCAGTTCCAAAAGCACATCTGATGGGTGACCCTGGTTTTCTGTTTCATTTCCACCATCAGCAGAAGCTTGGTCTTTTGCTGAGATCAGCAAAGGGATTTCAAGAAAAAGTTTTCTCTCATGCTTCCCAGATGGGAGGACAGTGGCCATGCCTTAAAGCACAGGATTTTACATAAAAACACCAATTTTGCATGAAAGAAGCCTTATACATATACATATGAGGATAGCAGCCATATTCATTTCACCAATGGTAATAATTTCTGCAGGCTCCACCAGAAACATATTGTCTGAGAAGGTTAAAAGAAGGAAATCTACTTTTATTTCTAGGTGCTTTACTGTATATGTGCTTAAAATATGTTTGCTTCAGAAGAGTTCCTTCAATTAATAACTCCAGATGGAAAGGCAATTTTCCCTCTATTGTGGTTCACTGCCCCTTTTTCATCTGCCTATAGTACATAGCTTCTAGCTACTATCTCCCAGTAGATTGCCTTGCACTGGAGATCAGGTACATTGACTTGAAAGAAAAGTTGTTTTCTATTAATCAGTTTTTTAATTCTTGTTAAAGTTCTATGCTGCTGACATTAATAGAAACATTACTGCTCGGTAACAAGGTATTGCCACATTTCACTGCACTGTGACATTACTACTGCTGTTGATTCACTGAATGCCCTAATCATCACCATCTTTCTCTGTAGATAGCAATTTCACATGGAAAGATTTCATTCTTCTTTGACATTAAAATATACTCCCACTTGTCCTAGTCCACACTGAAAGAGTCTAATTTAGTCAGCCCATTTTTCTTTAGCATGCCTTTTTGCAATGAAGTCAGGCTTTGTGAATGGAAAGCTACACTACTTGCTGCCTCGCAGCTTGCACGGCTGCTCACACCCACCACAGAGTAAGCAGAATGAAGCTGCCCTCCTCATCTGCAGTGGTACAAATACCACAAAAGCAGAGAGCAATGGCAAATTGTAAAATTGTCTTCTCAGCAGCAGCTTGTAGCCCTCACCTAGCATTGCTTGGTTTTGGCAATGTTCTTGTAACGCAATCTCAGTTCTGAACTGATGGGACTGACTGAGTCCTCCCAGATTTGAAAGAAATACCATGGGCTTCATGGGGTGGAGATGTAGTGCAGGAAAGGGGGCTGGTTCACCTCACCCTCCCACCAGAGCAAGGAGAAGGAGAGCAATGGCTGGAGCAAGCAGAACAAGTGCTCGGCACACCTGTCATCCAACAGAGGAAGCACTGCTGGAGGGAACGCTTGAACTGATCCTCTTTTTCTCAGGAATGGTCTTCCCAGGACAGGAGAGAGATGTTGCCACTGCTTCCGCGCTGTGGTGCGATCCCAACAGAGTCTGTGCTCTCCAAAGCCCTGGGAGATGGTGCCTAAGATAAAATGTGATGAACTGGACCATTGGATTGAAGGTGTTAACAGATCACACTGTCAGAAGAGAGGGCTGGGCATGCTAATACCATTAAATGTACTGGAAAGATTTAGTCCATCTGCCAAGAAACTGGGGAAGCTGGGCTCTGCACTACGATGGCTGCCACCAGTCCCCATAACAATGGTGCCACATATACTGCAGCGTGAAAACCCCTGAGCTGTGCTTCTGCAAGTTTCTGACAAACACCGAACATGTTGTCTGTAAGATATGCCTTAGCTACCTCAAAATTTGCTAATTCAGATACCCATAGCAACACTGATGAAACAGGTAGTCAGCAGCAGAGGTGAATCCTCCATGTATAAACTAAGCTGCTTGCCTGGATTTGATATTTCACAGTTAACGCTGTTAGCAGAAGATGACTTAGCCAGCTTTACACCATTCTGGCCATGACTGCATGAGGTATGCCCACATCCTGACTGTAACATAATCCTGTGCTGTATCCACATATTTTCTGTATTTTGGTGTACTGACACTTACAGAGCTGATTGCAAAGAGCACCAACTGAAAATTCTTGCAGCTGCAGAAGTTCCTCAGAGGACAAATGCTTACTGTCAAGTCTCACACACAGTGGATCTTTGACTGGACACAGTTCAATACTGTGTGCAGGGCACAAAGCAGCTTGTGAAAGAGAAATTATTATTTCCTCATAATATCAGGGGTGCATCACAAGCATGAAAAATGGAAAAGAGATAAATATGAAAGGTCAAGAAAAAATCCCAAACTCTTCGCTTTCCAAGCAAAAACCTGACAGGATCTGAAAACGTAAAAGCCATCTGCCCAGGCCCTGGAAACCTGCATTTTACTCACAAACAAGCAAATGACTGATTTCTTTTTAAATCTGCATTTTTTCCATATTTAGACTTCTCCTGGGACCTCACACAGAGTTAATAAAATCTTTTGCTGTTCTGGAGAAAATGTCAGAAAAGCACATATGTTCCAAAATACAAGAAGTTTGTATTCACTAAACTGAAAGTCACCATCTTAGATAAAATCTGCATGCATAAAAGAAAAAAGTTTCTCATTTGCATTAAATTACCCATAGAAAGCCCAACATTATAACTCAGTGTAGACCTGCTGAATTTTCAGTGTATCAAAATTAATTATATACTTCAGAGCAATTTTGCATGAGCCAGTGACTTTTATCCTTCACAGGTATATTGAAACATTCAGATGCACTGGAGAATTCCATTATTAAACGTGCTGCAGAGTATATTAAAAATGGACTGCTGCTGAAAGCTTATTTGTTTTGCACAGCAATTCCCTTTCTGACTCTTGCTAATGATCATCGCTATTACTTCAGTCTAAATCACTTAATCACCTGTTTGGGGGTAGGGGAGAAGGAAAAAGAAAGAGGGAAGACAAAATCTCACCAGGCTGAGCAATGCCTTTGGTCAATAGAGAACGAGGACTTTCACAGGAGTTGGATGCCTCCTCGGGTCACTGCTCTGAGATGGTAGCACTACCCTCAAGAGGCTGCAAAAGGCTACAACCCTGTTGCTTGCTCTGCCTATGCCAGAATGCCAGAAATCCAGCCATCATGTTGCTACTGAGAGATGGTCAGAGCACGCACAAAGTACTGGTGTGAAAAGGTGCCCAGCACCAATAGCAGCAGCTCTTCCCTGCCCTCACCTCCCCGTCAGCAGCAGAAGCAGCAAACTCACCATCCCACAGACTTCCCTCCCCCTCATCTGAAAAAGTCTCATCTTTTGCACTGTCATGCTTGCAGGTATTTTCCACATTTACTTTAAAAATGTGCAGAGCTCTACCTCATTAACACCCAGGCAGTATGGAGACATTCAGTCCACACTTACAGACCAAAGGAGAGAAGCAGAGATATGAGACTACTTGTTTAAAAAAAAAACCCAAACCACATGAAACTCACATCAACACAGATGTAAAAGATTTCAAAGGTATTGTGGTGTCACTACACTCTTGACCATTGATCCACAGCTGCATTTCTTCCTCTGGTGACACACTGTTGGGTGCTTACGGTTTAGCTTGTCCATTAAGTAGCAGCAGACTTTGCCTTCACCCAGGCCCCCTGCTGAAGCACACACTGCGGTGAAGAACAGGCTGCCCGACAGCCACCAATGGCCAGCCGCACACCGCTTACGGCGGGAAGGATGCATGGGCTGCGATGCACGCCTCCACAGGAACAACACCTCATGTTATCCCTAGGCTGGTGGCAGTCTTGCAGTCGCTCTGTCAGTATCTTGACATGTGGCAGGCCCTAGCCAAAGATTTGCTGCCCCTTGAGGCTGTGCACCATTGGAAAGGAGACTGAACCACCGCCATCCAGCAGTGTGGGGACAGGCGGGTCCTTCAGGCACCCTTAGCACAGCGGTGAAGCAACAAAGTTGTTCCTACTGCCAAAGCTGTGTTTTACCCTGGACTCGCTGAACAGCAGGGCTGTTAACTCATTAATCGCAGCCCAAGCTCTCGGCGCACACACAAAACTCCCTCATCCCTGGGGTGCCCAGGACCCCTCTCCAGGAGAAGAGGGGACGTGACCTGCTCGTCCACAGCTAATGGCTGCCCGCCCATAAGATGGCACCCCTGGGGTGATGCACAGGGGCCTGCGGTCTCATCTGCATGGTATTAGTCGTCCCTCTAGTGTAACCTGTGAAAGAAGGACAAGCAGGTGTTTAAAAAGATATCGCAGCTGTGAAATAGCTGATAGGGACCGTGACAGCATTACCCTGCCATCGAAGCTGGCCTGGGCGGGAAGCTGTTGGCCAGCCTCACAGCACAGTGTTTCGGCCTGACTCTCAGATGCTGTCTTTGGCCAGGCTCTTTGTCCGCTCAGGTGGGAAACGGCTGCAGCAGCAGGACTCATCACTTCCGAGACTGCTTGGGCAAGGTGGGTGCTTCAGAGCCATTCGTGCTGGAAATGCTGCTCAGCCTGTGTTCCCCGAACTGGGAGGTACCAGTGTGCGCAACTTCTAGGAAATGGGGGGCAAAAAGAGGTGGTTCCACAGAAATAAACGGGTTTACTCCAGAAATATCAATAAACCTATGAAACACTTGAAACTGATTGTGATAGAACTGTGTAGAATAATACTAGCTATTTAAAAGCTATATGCTTCACTGCTCTTTCCAGCTCTCCTTCTTCTGGGATACAGAATAAGCCACACTTTTCCATGTTCTCCTTAGTGATCAGGCCTTCAGCTAAATATATAGCATTGAGTATACACAAATGCACAACTGTTTGAAGGAGACTGAGGTGATGCAGAGTATCTTTGTTTTGGCATTGAATAACAGAAAAACAATCTGACTGGAAATGACCTGCATCAGAGGAGCTGACCTCTAAAGAGCACTGAGGCCACACAAATAGATTTTTATGGTCTATGAAGTGCTGCAATCACAGGTAAGGGGAAGAGCAGACCCTTCTGTCCTGTGCAAAAGTAGTATCTTTTCTCTTTCAGAAGGCAACAGTGGTGAGAAGGACGTAAAAATGAAGAGACAGTTTGGTTGCCTTCCCAGGCCTGAGCTCAGTAAAGTTTGTCCATTGCTAACACACAGTGATGTCTGATTTCTCACCTTTAGAGATGAGCTGCTTTCTAAAATGGACTGGGAAGGACCACTGTCACCTGTCAGCCTGGAAGGACTGTCTTCTTCCTTTCTCTGCTCAGGAGAGACTCTGGCTTCTGCAGCTACCCAGAGTGCATTAAAACAGCAGCTTCCCTTGAAAAACAAGAATTTTCCTTTTCTCTTACACTTCCTGAAGTCTTTCCTTCCTCTTAAAAATAACCCCTGCCACAATTTGAGGTATTCTTTACGGCACTTTGCACTCTTGCTCTTTCTCGGAAGACTGAGAATCCTCAAACATGAAATACCAAATAATTCACAAAAACAGAACCATGTGATCAAATGTGGTAGGCCGATTCTCAAGGAACAGAAATTGATACAATTCTGCTGAAATCCTGGGAACTATGCCAACTTAAATTAAGTAAAAGATGAAGGACCTGGGCCATAGGCCAAATACACTGTTACTTTGTAGTCTTGTGTTTGAAGTGGTGGAATGCAGTATTCAGTGCTGAGAGATGTTGTGTATGTTTAAGAGATGTCAAATTTCTTTGCACCACTTACATTCCATTCATCTAACATTTCCTTCACTATCACATACCCCCTTTCTATCAAAAACCTGCATGACTTTTACAGTGGCTTCTCTCAAAGTTTCTCAAACAGTGATACTGGTTAGTGAAACACCATTGGAGGTGCTTTTGAAGAAGCTACCAGAGAAGTATGTTGCCTCATGGTTTCATTTATGAAAACACATATTCCACAAGCCTGTCTCCCAGACACTGTTATGTGGAAATAAGACATGGGCAGACCTGAGCGTATGGAGAAGAGCTCTCCTGCTGCAATTATACACATTCAGATATGGGATTTCTGGTCGCCCATATTAAGATTCCTCAGTCTCCATTGACTGGAGCTGTACTGTACACCAGATGTCCATGTGTGATGGAGTGTCTGTGTATCACATTCTCCATTCAAAAATACCACTTCTGCATTTGCAAAAAAAAAAAAAAAAAAAAAAAATGGGGATCCGTTAAGTCTGTTTTCTCCTCAATTTTATCCAGCTAGAAGATAAACCCCAGACCCAGGACCACACTTTATCAGCCATTAATAAAATGCAGAAGGTAATGGAACTCTAAAATACAGTTTCAGTTTATGGAAAGCTGCAGTGCAACAATGAATTTTAAAATGTATATAGACCTCAGAATGCATTTGGTGCAGTACATGTGAGAAGGTCATAGCTCTGAAGTCTTCAAGATGTCATGTTTAGGGCAATCAACTCCTCCTGTCCTTCAGCACAGGAACTTGAGAATGCCAGGATGCCACATAAGCACCAAAATTGGCAGCAGCTGCCCATTTAAGGTTGGTATAGGTCTTTTACAACTTTACACCTGAAACTCTGATGGTGTGAGTTCATGAGGTGTTAACATCTCACCAACACTTGGTGGAAGTTGGGGCACAAAATGCAAGACATCTCTGTATTAAGAGTCTGATGGACTGTTCCCAAGCTGAGCATTATTAGTCCTTCTCCAGCTACTGCTGACCCACAGGAATGAACATGAATTGCCTTCCTGATAGATACTTTCACCTTATAGTGGATTAGACAGATTACAAGAGCCAGGTCCTGCATACTAATGTGGGACATTTTGGAAAGACAGATGAAGTGAAAACACTGTAGAGAGATCATGATGAAGAAGAAACTTACTCTTATACTGATGCAGATCCCTAAGCCTTGTCTGTGCATTTAAATGTTTCCTGCTGCTGCTACGTAGGTCCATCATAAAGAAGAAAGGAACACTCATTCTAACAAGATTACACTAACAAGGCAGTATGGAGCACCTCAACCCTCATTCATATGCCAGCCACTACCACCTGTGTGAAGAATGTGCTTCAAACAAGCTGGTTAGAGTCTGCTTTTAATTACCTAGTAATTTATTTTGCAATGTAGCAGGCTGTGTTCTGTTCAACAGCTGGTTTTTACTCTGCAATAATTTGTTTTTATGATAAAATATCTTCAAGGTCAATAAAGATGGGTAAAAAATGTTCAAACGTTTTAGAATACGGATTTAAAAATAAAATGGATGAGTAAACAACACATTTCTCACAGCTTTGTCTTAGTAGTGTGTAGTCACACTTTTTGCCTTGACACTTGCAGGCTGATAGCATCTGTGCCATATTTTCCTCTGCAAGCAGCAAGAGGGGGGGTTGGAATTAACATTTGTTTAGGTCTTTTTTTTAAGTTAGCTTTATATAGTACACACCCAACAGGTGTGCACAAACTGAAATATATAAACCCCTTGTTTTTCATCTCCTTTTCCAATGGAAATCTTGAATGTGTTTCAGATTTGTCATCATTTAACATCAGGAGACTGGAATTCTGTGCAGACAGTGCTCTATTTGTCTGTAGCAAAGATACCCAGCTTTAACCAGGGGCAAAACAAGGAGGTTTTAGAGGTGGGCACCAGCCTGATAAGTATCAGATTGCATTGTCAGACAATTTAGCATTTTGTTTACCTACATTTTTTTCCTAAAGGTTGCTCATTTCTTGCCTCTGTTGTTTTCTCAGGCTAATCTTTTGGGGTGGCAAGGACAGCTGGCTTCCTCCTCAGCCATACTGCTCATGTGTCTGAGTGTGAATGGGCTTCTCTGGCTTTATACAAAGCTATCCAAGTTTTAACCTTCATGGTGAAAACAGACTGTTGTACAGCTGGCTGTCAGTGCAAACTGCATTCTGCTCCTTACTCTGGAAGGTGGGGAAGTTTCCAGACATCATACTGCAGGGGATTTTATGTGTAAAGAATATACCTCCTCAAAGCTACATTCAACAAGCTCATGGGTGAAATTTCCAGCTTAATCCCATCTGCTTCAGTCATTTTGTTTGCTTGTTTTGTGTTTGACTTTTCTATGCGATGTGATTTATAGCCAGATTCTGATGTCCTAGCTCTGGCTGACCAGCCCTCAACTTCATGCATGTATCTGTGCCACTCCTTGCAAAAACACAAGTAAAAATCTCACATGATAGTTCCTACAAGTTAAGACGACCCTCCTTTCACCCTTACTCCTCTAAGTAATCGCATGCAACTGCTCACTTTTAACACCCTTGATTTGAACAACACTAAAACAATGTTCTACTTCTAGGAAAATTCCCATCAAGATCAAAATAATTGTTTGTGATTCCTTACTCTCTTCTGCACAAGAATAGCAAAGAGTTCAACACAGACTATTTTTCTTCCTTCAATTGCCTGTGCCTGATGAAAACATGGAAGACCCCTGGAGACCAGAAAGAAGCTGAGAGCAACAAAAAATTCAAAACACAATTATAGCTCCCAGTTCAAACATATCTATTTACCTCCTATGCTTCCACACTACCTGCCCTAGCTAGGTTTCCTACAGAAATAAGGACTGTGGATGGCTCCCTGACCACCTCTGCATCTGTTGTCATTTTCAGTTTGACAGGAGAGTCACAGTGATTAGCCACTAGTGGGTGGCTGTGCAGGAGTAAGAAAACACACAGCCCCTGCTAAAAGGACACTGACCACAGAAAAAACATGACAAAGCAAGATCCAGGTGGTGAGAAGACTTTATAAACATTCTTAATTGGAGACAAACCTTTTGCCAATACTTACATCATTCTCCACATCTATCTACATCCACCAGCTTGAAGAGGAATCTTCAGGAAACCAAACACTATTAATTTAGCTGTTTATGGAACTTGTTTGTAGCACACTGCCTGTACCTGCCTTAGACTGCAAGCTCCTGAGAACAAGTCCCCGCTTTGTTATGCTTGCACAGCAATAAGCGCTGTATGAAATCTCTGGCTAACGTTCTGTACTTGGGAGACCTGACTTGCAACCCAAACAACCCCAGTTTGTTTTGATATGGCAAAATCAAGCTCCTCACCCCAGTTATCAGGGAAATTTAGACAGGCTTTGAATGGTATAGCAGTGGCACAGAATATAACCTCCTCCTGCAGGCTCTAAAGCACTAAGTAACTGCAGAATTCAGAGCTGTGGTTCAGAAGGAAGGTTTTCCTTTCAGGCCTGTGTATCTTTCAAAAAAATGGGATGACCGCAAAAAGCTGCAGAAATGGATGTAAACTTAATGCGTAGCCAATGGATTAACTTGTTCATCAGCCTTTTCCTGCGTGCCATGCTAATTCAAGCACTGAAAAAGCATCCTGTAAATTGGTGTGTGTACAGTATGTGGTCTCTTAATTGGCTGTTAAGGTTAGAAGAATACTGATTAAGAAACAGGAAAATGATTTGTTACTATCATGAGCAGCTTCAAGCTTCAGGCAGCTACAGTGTAGACAAACTATACATTTATTTACAGTCTGTTACAGCAAACTTCCACAAGAAAGGGCCAGAAATTAAAAAAAACACAAAAACAAAAACAAAAACAAAAACCGTCCTGTAAAGTAGCTTTTTTGCCAACACTGACAAACTGCTTAGCATCTCCCACTGCTGAGGTTAAGTGGTGGGGCATGTCAGAGCAGACCAAGAAACATTCTGAGGAGGCAGACCTTCATCAGGCTGCTTTGGTTTTCTAATTTTAGGAACCAGATGGAGAGTCTCAGAGGACAAAACTCTACTTCAGATGACGGGGCAGCCATGAAACACTGAATCTGGAAAGAGAAACCTTCAGTGACTGTGTCCAGGGAGATTAATTCAGATCTGTAGCAGAATTCCCCATTGCCTTGCTGCTTGTGATTTCATACCAGTGCTGCTACACACTATGCAGTCAGAATGACAATCTCTTTCACCTGCTTTTAACAAACATAAATTAGTTAGGCCTGCTCCTTGAGCGTGTTACACACCTATTCTCAATGCAACAATGAAGCATACCGATGTCAACAGAAACAAAGGAGTATGCTGATTTAGGCCTACATCAATGGGACGCTTCTCTGTCAGTTCTTTTACTGTATTTCTCTCTCTGTCATCCTGTCAGTTGCATAAATCTATTCTCACAACAATTAATATCTTGCTTTGCACTCTCCGGGTTGCATTACCTAATGTTTTGTGCATTTTTATCCAGACTGTTCAAGGGTACAGATCAAAAGAGTTACAAAAATGCAGCTTGTCGTCAAGTAATCAGGGCAATGCTAGCAGGAAACTTGTCACTCATCAGAGGAGCAAAATGCAACCTGATTTTCTAGCCCTTATTATAAAAAGTAATTGATATTCTAGTATTTAATGCAAAAACAGTTGTCTTTACTGGCGGCTAATCCCTGGCAGATGGAGACACAAGTTTGCAGCTTAGTGCACTACTGATTCTTCATTGTGTTTGTTGTGTGGTAATACCAAATGCAGAGCAATGCATTACATATCAGTAGGACAGAACCAATGAATAACAAAGCAGTCAGATAATGCCTCACAGACACCATTTTCTTTCACTCTATACACGTAGATCTTCTGCTCCACACTTTAATCACTGACCATAGCAAGACTTTCTCACTGCCTCCCTCTCATGTGATCAGATATTTTTCTGAATATTGCAGAACATGAAAGCTGTCAGACCTCTCCCTTTCTGGAATAATCTGGCCCAGTTATGTTTAAAAGTTATTAACGCTTCATCTCTCTTCAGAACTGATTAGCCAGTTTGTGCACCTGAAGAAACCCTATTGCTTCAAGAAATTGGGACAAAGTACTTCTTTCAAGGTTTGCTGTGGGCTTTTTTCTAGCAATACGTTCCACAACAGGAAAACTGGTCTTCTTTAGCTTCATAACTTGCTCCCACAACAAAAGGGATCTTTGAAAACCAGGTGTGCCTGTTGGTGATGTCTGCTGGTAACTAGCACCCAGCCCTGCAGGTGCAGGGAAGGGGATATTCTAGGCCTGCAGGGACATCCCGGTCTGTTCCACAACTAGCTGGGCTCTTACCTTTGGCATAGCATATGGAAAGCACTAAGAATTAAGAGTTAAAATAAATCTGAGTTACATGCCTCTGTGTCCCCCCTAGAGTTCCACAAATTCATCTTTAAGTAATATTTTTCTTGAGATTACACTAGATTTGTGAGTTTAAGCGGATCATGCAAGAGAATTAGTAAACCTGCAGATAAAAATCTTTGAAAAGAAACCCTGAAAACACTGCTGTTGAACGACCTCATTAAATCAAAAGGAGCGTAAAAGTCTTTGAGATGTTTCTAGAAAATACTCTTTAGTTTCACAAGGGAATAAATATCAGAATAGGTCTGAACACGGTTCCTCTTCCACTGATTGCACATGCTTTCCCTGGTCACAGACGAGCAGTAGGAAGCCAGAGTCAGGAACAACTCTGCTTTTCTTGTGAAACTGCAATCCCCTCCATCACAACACATTGTGCTTTAAGGAAACCACCCTGTATCCAAAGCATTAAAAAGTGTATTTTGGAAAGAGGCAGCAGCTCCCTTCGCAACTCAGCCTTCCGTTTAGTGGTTGAATGAGTAGGTCCGCTTAGCTCTATGACTTAGGCCAATAATTATCGACTTCTTGTTCTGCTATTGATGGTGTTGCTGTGTCAGGTTTTGCTGGGTGGGGGGTGGCTACTAGCGTGTTTCATTTGGATAGTCTGGGCTGGTTTTTCATTTTAATAAATCCTACTATCTCTATCATTTACATTGGACAAGGCTTTTAAGATCATTGAGTCCAAACATAGTTGATAATATTTTTAGCCAAACTCCCTATTCCTGATGATGATGCAATTGTTCTTTAAAAAATCTAAGTATGGGCTGAAGCCCGCTCCTGCAGATAGTGCTTCAGAGGCTCTCACCAGGATGCTGCTGCACCGGTGGTCCCCTTGTAGGAACAAACACGGTCACTTGCCTCCACCATTCCCAGACCCATGTGCTCTTAGCATCATCCTCAGCCCTAGACTGCTGATGTTTCCTTCTGTCCTACCCTCTCCACACACAAACACTCCTGCACCAGCACCAGAGTGCACACTGTGCTTTCTAGAAAGAGGCAAGAGGACGAACACCCACCCTTAAGCTGTGACAGGAGGTGAGGGAGAGTAATCTTTGAATGTGGTGACTTTGCCTGAGCTAATAGAATAAGTCTAGCAACATGGAAAAAAGTTGGGTTTATGGCACAGGGCTATGTACTTCTTAAACCCATAATCTGGCTTGTCTGCACGAGTGGCTGTAGACACCCTGATTTTGATAATCCTGTTTAACCACAGAACTGGTTTTACATCACCACTGTTGCCATTCTCCAAAATATGCCACAGAGCTATTGTTAGCTTTTTTCAATCTTATTGTTATGTCCTAACAATGTACATTAGATCTAGAGAGAGGAAGAGGAAGGCCAACAGGGAAAAGAGGAAAAGGTGCAAGTAGATCTCAGAAAGCCATGAATGCCTCAGACAGGATCGTCACTTACCGTGCCAGAATATTTCATAACCTGGTCCTGCGCAGTTTTTCTGCACATCAGTGGCTTGTTGGCTTAATGCTGATTTCCACCACGGTTTCACCTTCACTCATGAGGTTACCATGGAAACTTCTATGCCTGAGAAACTGGAAAGACCCAGCTGTAGGACTGGAGAATACATAAATCAGTAAGCAGGGAAGTAAGGCAGAAACAAGCAAGGGATTCAGATATGCACCTTTTCATCAAAGCCGTACCTGAACATGTTACAGAGGGTAAGAACCGTGCTTTATCCTTACAGAAGCCATGAGTTATAGAAGCAGGACAGAGGCTAGTTAAGAGGATGCTGAACTAAAATCTAGAAAGCAGAGGAAGATGTAATCTTGCTTGAAAATGCTTGATTATTCGCACCATCCTAGAGTCTAATAAACACCTATCTTTCCCCAACTTCTCCCAGGCAATACTTTTGACTTTTCTAGCCTTGAAACTGGAATCAACTTCCCTCCTTTCCTCGTAGCATAAATTAGTTTTGATCAGTATCTCATAAGGGAATATCTCTCCTCCATCTTCCTTCCTCCCACATTTTTCTCTTCCCCCCGTCTTCCTTCTCTACTTCATGCAGTTCAATAAATCAGAATTTGATTTGCTGGCTTGATCTAATATGTGCACTTAGAGATGCACTATGTGGTAGCATTTTATTTTTTTTTCTAAAAGTGACAGACAAACTGCGCAGAAAGAAGGGGACTCTGCCTCTGTCAACTGCATGGCGACCTTTCAGGGGGCACAGTTACAGTCTAATGCTCCCTACTTAAAATAGGCGCTTTTTTTGTCAAGGATCAGGCACCATACAACCTCAATTTCAATGTCTCAGGAGACTGGAGGTTAAAATCATGCCATTTGTAATTACTCTTTGTAGGACACAGCAGACATAGCCTGTGCTTAGAGAAACAGAAAGCAATTACTTCTATTGCAAACTAGACCCTTTGATCACTTTATTGCCTAACAAGTTGTTATTATTATTTTATCAACTGTCCTTAACCCTTCCCTGTGGTGAAGTCTTATTTTCCACTACTATCTTTCTGAAAAGAGAGTCTCTGTTTCTGCAAAATTTTCTTTTCTTGCTCTGAGTTTTTCATGGTGCCAAGGTTTCATGGAAGTGCTGGAGTTTTCATTAGTCAGGTGTTTGCACAGCAAAGCTCCAGTTTGACTTTATGTGCAAGGGAGCAAGAAGCAGAAAATTCTGTAGAAGACAAAAAAAAAATGATACTTGGTAATATGAGAAAGGCAGCTTGCAGTGATTCACATCATCAGGAAAGTCAATTTGCAGGAAATCACTGTGCCAGAAGAGATACAAGACCAGGGCTGCTTTGTACATGGGGCGCCTGCACTTCCCAGTCTAATATATAGCGTTTTAGTCACTTGTTCTTCCTAGGGATGACCCAGATTCATAACTATTCTTACTCTTTTCCCAAAATTTGCGAAGTGTCCATGCTGCCCTCTTCCCCCCCTCCCGCATCAAAATACATGGTTTGGGTTTTGATACCAATCAAAACAGGTTTGTCAAACTCCCTGTATCTAGCCATCAAACTGGAAAGCTATTCTCCCAGATCCAGTTAGAAAAAAGAAATCTTTCAAAAAAGGGACTTCTAATACTTTTGCTTTGGTGCTGCCTCTCAATATGCAGTAACTGCACAGCACACAGGTTTTTGCCTTTTGCTGTCAGGGTAACGGTACTGACAAAAGCTTACTATGAGTTTCAGAGTCCTTGTTACTGTGCTGACTATTAATAATTGCTAGATATATTTTAAAAGGTAGCAGGAAAAAACACCTTAGAAAACTTAAGATAATCAACATATGACCAATTTTCTAACCCCAACTCACATGTTTTACAGGATATACTGTTGCCTGTAGACTGATATAATCCCTTCTATGCCATGGAAAGGATGCTTTGCAGAATTTTGGCAGATATTGTCACGGAAGGAGTTTTATGTTCATCAGATGCAGAACTGAAGCACAATGGGGACCTGGGGATCTTCAGCAGGTCTGCAGGGAACCCTTCCTGGCAATATAAATTTGCATGCCCTGAGGCTGCTTTAATTTGCACCAAAGGTTAGACTCAGGCTCTAAGTACTGCCTGGCAGATAACAGGCAGGCTGGAGCCACTTTGGATGCCAAATACCAGCTTGTAATGATCAAAAAGACTGCTTGCCAAGTAGACTGGAAGGGAGATTGACTAGAAATGGAAAGGGACCAGTGTATAAGTAAATTATATTGGATAATCTCATTCATTTGTTCTGACAAAGAAAGCTTACAAATACTGTAAAAGTCCAAGTACTGCTGAATAGATAGGTAATGCTAAAGAGTTGACAGCTGTGAAACGGGTGATGGCAAATACACAGAACAGCAGTAGTTCTGCAAGAGTAAAGCACCACTTTGAGGAACACTTACAAGAAAAAAATCAGGTCCTATAAGAAGAGCCCCTGTGCCCTGGAGCTGCTAATTGCAAGGATTTCTATTTAAATATATATTTTCCCACAACTTCCAAGAGGTGAGAAACATGTTTCATTTTCTTTCAGCCTCCTTGACATTTTTTGGTACTGTTCTTGTATTATCTACACTGGTTTAAACCATTTCAGCTGTAGAAATGTTATTTACATGAGGGTTTGCTTCACATACTATTGTCTGCTTATAACAGTATTTGAGTAGCTTAACATTTCAGGTTTGCTGGAAATATGCAATTATTTTACTATGTGATTGCTTTCATAGTGTTTGAAATGGTGCATGCCTGCCTGTTTTTTAGACTTGGAGTTGACCATTACAGATGTTCACTGTTTACACTCTGTTATGCCTTGTTAAACAGGTTTGGTTGAGGAGCAGCAAGACCAGCTTTCTGTTTGATTTATGCTGAATGCTCCACTCTGAGGACCAGGTGGAAACTTTTCAAGCTGCAAAACAGAGATGGCCCAGGAAAGTTGAGAGCTCAATATATAGGTATAGATGGGAAGAAACCTGAGAAGATCAATGAGAAGGCAAAGTTACTTTCTTGGCATGTAGTACTGAGAAGAATATAGAAATATACAAAAGTTCTTCTGGCTCCAAAGCAAGGAAATGGAAAAGCACTTACATAATAGGTTAAATAACCTACAGTTACTGCATTATAAAACTTAAGCACATTCTCCAAATACTATTAATAGAATCATAGAATCATTAAGGTTGGAAAAGACCTCTGAGATCATCTAGTCCAACCATCAACCCAACACCACCATGTCCACTAAACTATGTCCTGGAGCGTCACATCCACATGTTTTTTGAACACCTCTAGGGATGGGGACTCCACCACCTCCCTGGACAGCCTCTTCCAATGCCTCACCACTCTTTCAGTAAAGACATTTTTCCCAATATCCAATNTGGCCCCAGCAGTGAGCCCTGGGGAACACCGCTTGTGACCGGCCACCAACTGGATTGAACTCCATTCACCACCAATCTCCTGCCATGGATTAAAACAAGAATTTTTCTTGTTTTAAAGAAACTCATTAAAAGTTCTCATTAAAACAAGAACTGCTCATTCACATAGCTAAGCCCTTCTCAGTCTGCTGCCTCCAACATCTATATCCAGGTCTGAGTTACACGGTAGCAAGCACCTGAAGCCCGTAGTCTGCGACATTGCTATTAACAGCTGGTCACATCTGTGTTGTCACTTCTGTTTATTCTGAATTCTGCAATAAATGGACAAACATAGAATGGAAGCAAAATCTCAACCATACTCGTTAATGGCCTCCCAACTGATAGAGGTGATCCAGCATTCCAGATAACGTCTGGCAGCACCTAATTATTTAATATGCATGGTTTTGTGGACAAGTTTAAAAGGTCAGAGGGTTATACTAGACGGAAAAGAAGAAATCCTATGCCCCAGGAGGGGAGGCATGATCCATGTTTGCAGGGCTGGGGTCAGAGTTTTGCTGACCAAGTTCCTGAAGAATTGGCACTTTGCCCCCTCAAGGATTCCATAAAAACTCTGCTTTCCTTTATAGTCAGAATCAAGGAGATTAGGAGGAGTCATACATATGCAACTCAAAATGTAAAGCAAAACACCATTCATTATCAAAATGTTAATATGTTTTAGAATAGTTGCTACAGGAATCACTTTTCCATAAAATCCTATTAGCATATTACTTTCATAGATTTTCCCTGCAAAAATAAAAATAAAAATAATTTTAAAAAAATCAACTTAGACTGGTATAAAGTCATTTGAATTCTAACTTCAGTGATTTCCCCTCCTCTCTTTTCTTCCACAGGTACAGCTGAATGCAAACATTGTTCTGGTTGCTGCCACCTCAAGATTTATGTGTTCTCCTTTTGGCGAACGGACTTTCCCACTCCCTCTGCAGTGTGCCTGCCTGGGCATTTAAAGAAACTAGATCCTAAATACTAAGCTCCTAGAGGAGTACCCTGGATCATAAGCATTATATCAAATTATCAAGTGAGAAATATCACAGTGACAGACAGCCTGTAGTTACAGACACCGTTATCTCTGCTACCTTGGAATTTCCTCAGTTACTTTCCTCAGTAATTTACATTTAATCAATACAAAGAAACATAATACTACAAAAGCTTGCAATGGGATTAGGCCTTCTAATAGTCTGCAGGCAACAGGAAGAGTAGAGTGGCACTGTGGTGACGGCTTCTGTTCAGGACTGGCATAACGAACTGCTGAGGGGCAAAATCTCTGCAGAGGCACAGCCGTGACGTTATCATTCATACCGAAGCTCAGTTACAATGCATCCACAGTATTTTATCGGGACATTCCATTCCTGGCTTACATGGCTTAAGAGGGAAAACATTTTGCTTTTTGGAAAGACCTCTTCAAAAGGAGTGAGGAGGACAGGGCCTAATTCTGGGTTTGTCCCTTCCTCACATTCTCTTCCTCTTTTTGTGCTGTCTTGGGGTGGTTTTGCCCCTGCTGCCTAACTCAACCTGCCTGTACTCCCAATAATGGGCAAAATTCAATCTCAGCCTCTCGGCATCATCGAGGAGGAAGAGGGGACTGCCAATGAAGCGACGAGTGATTTCCAGGTACACCCACGTTTCCACACCAGGGATTGTCTTATTAAGGGCCTGTTCACAGAGAGGTTTGCTTCTCTGCTTGCTTGTCTTCTTCCTTGTTTTTCCCCATCAAAACGGTCCAGGAGCTTTGGATTGCCTGTCTTTACAGTTCCACAGGCAGCTAAGCAGACGGTGTTTATAACCGAACTTTTGAAAAGAACTTGAAAGAATGTATTTTAAAATACTTTAAAGGAACATTGTGCCAGGACCAATGCCAGTTAAGGTTCACAGAGTTTGTGAAAGGGACACCTCAGTGCCATCAGCAGAGCCACGGAACACCTCACCTTTCTTGTTTAGGTCAGACTGTAGCCGATTTTTTCTACAGGCATCACTTCCCGTTGATTCCCGCAGGTCTTTAATCAGCAAAACGCTCGCCGTTAAAGCAAGGGCCTTGGAACTGCGGTGCGTGCTCTGATGAAAGGTAATCCGGCCTCATGTCCGGCTGCTTCCCAAAGAGGTGTCAGCTCAGCTGTCGCCTGAGCAGACCTGCCCTCCTCAGAATTTTTGCTTGTAGTTCTGCTCATATTATCGATCCTGACTTTTTGTAGGAGGCACCATTTAAGCCCCTCATGCCAGTTACTTTTAACAAACTTCCTCTTTTCTTGTTGGTTTGCATTTCAGCTGTCAAGGTTGTTGTTGTTTCCCAGTTTCAAGACTTTTACCTTCACGTTTTCTGTTTATATTCTTGATCTACCCTTGGGCGGCTGAAACTGCCCTTGGGGCTGAGAGCTGACCTGGGCCAGCAACCCGGATCCAGGAAGTGGAATTCAATTAAAAACCGGCGAAGCATTTTACTAAAAATTCATCCCTTCCTCTGTCCCTTGCCTCCTTCCCTCCCTCCATCCCATCTGCCTCTCTTCCTCCCTTTCTCTTTCTCGTTCATTTTCTCTTTCCTTCCTTCCTCCCTTCCTCCCTTCCTTCCTTCCTTTCCTCCTTCCTTCCCTCACTCCTCCCTCCCTCCCTCCCTTCTTTCCTTCCGTCTCTCCTTCCTCCCTCGTCTCCCTCTTTACCTACCTCCAACTCTCTTTCTCTGTCTTTCTCTTTCCTAGAAACCTGCAGGCTTGTCTTTATCCCATATGACAAGGCAGTCCCTGTGCAAATGTTCCCACTGACTTGAGGTTTTTTGCATTCCGCCGAACAGAACGTGTGTTACTCGTAGCACATTTTATACACATAGGTATGCGCACACGCACATGTGGCTCCACACATGTATGTCAGAGTCTGCTTCAGAGAGGGAGAAAAGCCAAAGACGTCCTCCTGGGAGAGGTGGGGCACGTCTCCCGCTTCGGTGCAGGCAGCCGCAGCTGCCCGTCTCAGGGGTGCAGCGTCGGAGGGCGCCGGCGTCGGAGGTCGCCACTGCCTGTCCCTAGCCCTCCTCCCACCTGGGCTGCCACCCAGGGGCTCCCTTCTGTCCCCCGGGATCGTGGGCTGGTAATCCTGCCCCATGGCCTGCAGGGACGCCGAGGGGCACCCCAGCTTTCCCTCGCCACGGGTGTCCTTTGGGCGGGCGCGGGGCGAGGCAGCCACGGCCTGCGTCCCTCCTGCCCACGCTGGCGTGGGGACGGAGCCACGGCCCCGCACCGCAAAGGCCGCCGTCTCACCTCAGCAGCCCCTCTTTCATTAGACTTTGCCCCCTCCACGCCTCGTATTTAATGTGCGCTTCCCAGATTCCTTCACAGTCAGCTATCCCTTCTACTCCTTCTGGAGAGCGATATATATAGCGCAGGGCTATAAATACCACTGGCAATGTCGTGGTAACCATGGTAACTGGCAGGCCTCAGACACAGATGTGTGTGAGATTTATAGGAGGCTGCCCTCGAATGTGCAGCCGGATGATCTGTCCTTTTTCAAGTCACACTGCTTGGAACTTGGATTTCTCACTTGGCACAAAAATTCTTTTTTTTAAATCCGAAACAAGGAGCTGGAGGTTTTTTCCTTTTGTAAAATAAATGAGTCTTGAAAGGACTGCCTGCACACGGGCACCTTTCTTGGATGCCGATTGCAACGATATTTCAAAAACTTTTTCATTCCAGATGAAGGGGGCAGCCGTTCTCGCTCACCATCCCTTGTAGCTGTTGCGTCTCGTCTCTCGTCGTGAGGGACAACGCAGCCCAGCGCAAGGATGAAATGGATGCATTCTGATCTTTTCTGCTGGGCGTAACGTCAAAGGTTCCACTTCTTGAAAATAAATGCAGCACCCGAAATTCAAAGATGACTCAACCGGGATCTGTGGTGAGCTATACCAGAAAAAGGTGCTGCGCGGTCCCCCAGGAGAAGTTGCAACTCGTGGCACACTTTCCACGTCAAGCAGAGGAGGCCTTCGGGTGCCTTTGCAGCCCTGCCGCTGCAGCAAAGCCGGGACGGCCACGCGGACGGTCCCTGTGGGCAGTAGCTGTGTTGTCCCAAACTGATGCTGCCCCAAGGCCCTACCCTAACTACGCTTAGCAACAGGTTGGCAGGGAGCAGAGGTCTAAGGGGACCCTAATTAAGTGACACAAAACGCTTTTCTTTAGTTAACAAGTGGTCCGGGAACAAGAGACGAGGTGACGCATTGCTGCCTTGATCAGCAAAGCGTGAGAAGTTGCCCGAGATCTGCCAAGAAGCAGACGAGGGAAAGGTCGTGCCGGCAGGGGGGGATCATGACCACCGACACAGTCGAAAACTGAAAAGTTGCCCACCCATTCTTCCTAAGCATGCGTAGTCAGCCAAAACCACACTGGAGCTGGAAATCCGGGTGAAAGAGATACAGACCGATAAAAGAGGAGTTTCAAAGAGAAACTTCATCTTATGCCTAACGATTGCGTATTAGATAGGCATGGTGTGTTAGCTGCAGCGTATAAATGTCGGAAAGAGCTTTAGTAGGTGTGCTTGGTTTGGGGAGCATCCACCGGGCACCCAGGCCTGCAATAAAAAGCAGCGTCTCTCCTGAGGGTGTGTGAATTGGCTTGTTGCACACCGGGTGAAAGGATCCGCTCTTCGGACCGCAGTTTGACACCGACTGATGACGGGGGTAAGTGCCGGTCTGCAGCTCCAGCCCACGCCTGCCGGCACGCTGCGCGCCCCTGCCTCCCGCAACAGCCTCGCTGTGCCTGCCGCTCCCTCCGTCCCCGCGCACCCACAGCAGCTCGCTGCCGGCTGCACAAACCCGCCGGGGAAGCCGGGCGGATGGTCCCTCTAGGGACCATCTAGCCCTCTCAGGTGGCTACGGTCCCTCTAGGCCTCCGCACGGCCGGCCTGCGACCTGTCACGGCGGTGGCAACAGCGCAGGCACCCCTGGCTGTGGGTCCCCAGGGGCTTCACCCCGCCGTGTTTTATTACTCTGCCCTGGTGGAAGCACTGGTACCAAACGAGCCGGCAGCAATCCCTTGGGCAGTGGTACTGCAAGGCCTTTGCGACCATCGCTGGGGACTGGCCCAGCATTCTGCCTGGTTAGTCCAGACAACAGCAAGTAGGGCAGGGGACCTGAAGCCCTTTAAGGTAAGGACACCTATTCATGTGTGAATAAACCGATTGCAAAGTCAAAGCCTGAGCAGAAGGCACTGACAAGTTGCACCTCAGGAAAAGCTCTGGGAAAAGTCAGACCTGTGCGGTCCCTCAGCCCACGCTTTCCGTGTTCCGAGAAGGAATACGATCACCTCCCTGCTCTGAGGAGGTGCTAGTGAACTCGCCGAGAGCAGAGAAAGTGGGGAAAAACCCCACAGCCGTGTTTTCTTCCTACC
The DNA here is from genome assembly GCA_013400535.1 of Scopus umbretta. Classification (NCBI taxonomy): domain Eukaryota; kingdom Metazoa; phylum Chordata; class Aves; order Pelecaniformes; family Scopidae; genus Scopus; species Scopus umbretta. The sequence continues at coordinate 28,149 of VZTL01076029.1, forward strand.
AGGAGCCTGACGTAACCGCTGCAGCCCGCCCAGTGCTGCGCACCCAGCGGGACTCGACAGGCGATGCATCCAGTGGGAGCAGTTGGGCCGGGAGCCTGATGAGGTCTGTCTCCTCTTCACCGCACAGGATCAGAACGAGTTGTACGTGTTTCTAGACAGTGGTTGGACATGGGAATACAGGGCTCCCTCAGTCGTGAAACTGCTCCTGTCCCATGAACTTCAGCAGGAAGGACCCTGCGCTCTGCCGGCTGAGCTCTTTGTACAAAAGTGGGGGTGCTGCTTGGACAAAACCACAAAGTTTTCACTGTCCCAAAGACAGTTCAGCTTGCACAGTTGAGAGACAGACGCTGCAAAATGATGCAGCTCTCCAGAGGAGGATTTGGGAGTGGCGTCTGGGAAAAAAGCAATGCAGCGCTGTTCCGTACCTTCAGGTTTGTTGGCAGCCCCTTGGAGGTGGATCTGGGGAAGCAAACAACAATGTGTGGCATATGGATGTTTCGGCTGCTCTGCCGACTGGCTCTGCAGCAGATGGAAATTGCTCTGAAAGGTTGATGCTTCTCTGTCCACACGTTAGCGGAGGTGTTTGAAAGGTGACCTCAGCTTCAGCGGACTTCAGAAATTCCCTCCACAGGATTGTGACTCGAGTTTTGGGGTCAGTCCTGCGGCTCCGTTCTGGTTTTCGATTATAATACCTATCCTTAGCTCAACATCACCTGCAAGCTTTTTGTGATTGGAAAGGAATGTGGGTCCATTAGAAAATGTTGCTTGCACGTATTTCATGCATGCGTATAAAAAGCATAGTGCTGGGGGGGGAGCAATGTGAGTCGGACTGTTTTTTTCCACTCCATCAGGATGTGAAGGTCTGAGTTTATACAAATACGCCACAGAAATTTTTCTCTCCCCCAGCAGTGCGCGAGGCGTACGCGCCACCTCCAGCGAAGCCAGTGTCTCTGCAATTTTTGCTGCCCTCAGCAGGAAGCAGGTTCAGCAATGCCCACCTCAAGCACCTGCGCTCCGTCTGCCAGCAACGAACGCTCTTGAACTGACAGAAGTGCCACCGGTGAGATTCACGGTGCAATGCGAGACGCCCGCTTTATCAGCCCGGTGACCCGTAGCCGTCGCCATAGATTTTCAATGAGAGTGCGTTGGGGTGTTCAAATGGCCGTCCTCCCCTTGATAAGCAAGGGCATAGAAAGGTGGCAAGGACACAGAAGATCGATAAGAGTTTTAAAGCTGCTCTGTGCAGACGGTGAGCCTCGATCTTGCGAGCACTCACAGGGGAGCATTACAGCTAGCCCTTTTCCCATTCGCTCAGTGCTTTGTCTGCAGTGCCAGCTCTGGTGTCCGTTGGTCAAGAATTTAGAGCCTCTCGGTGGGCTTAGACTCAGCCATGGAGGAAATACATCCTTCACTACCTCCTCTCACAGACAGCTGCCAGAACCTCTTGCTGGTGCTGAACTGCCAGGCTCGTGCACCTTTTTTTCGCTCTGGCGCCGGTAACACATCTCCAAGTTGCTGAAGTTTCTTACCTGTGAGAAAACACTACCGTGCCCTTGAACTTTACAGCACGGACTTGTGTTAGAATAAGCTCTCTGCCAGAGAGCAGTTTGCTCATTGCTCGTTTTGAAACCTGCTTCCAGACAAAAGGAGAGCGTGCTCCGATGCTGTGAACAACCTCAGGACACGGGGGAGCGCAGACGTTTCCAAAAGACCTCGGACACCCACTTTCCAGGCCCTCTCCCTTTCCTTAAAGAACAGAGCCAGTTGCTTACTTGTTTCCAACTGACCTTGCTCAGCTGAAGGCAATAGAAGACACTGGTTTCCACTAGCTGAGGTTAAAGAAATTACCAAGAGCAAGGGAAAGATGAGGAAACAGTGGTGGGGAAAGATAAGGAAACAGTGGTGGGGAAAGATAAGGAAACAGTGGTGGAGCATCTTTTCTTCCACTTTCACGATTTCCATGGTGCCAGTCAGGCATGGTAATTGTTCATGGCATCTTTTTTTCTCTTCCTACAGACTCACACTAGAAACTTGGGTTCATCCACAGTTCCCCCAGTTCCTGCTCCAGTGGGCAACTGGCCATAAACCATTTGTAACACAGACGAGTAGCCTGCCTATCTGAAATGGCTTCTGCGTGAGTCTACTTTACAGTTGCAGTAGCTTGCAAAGGTTTTCTCTCAAAGCAGATTTTCTCTCTTCCATTTCAGTGGAAAGAGCTGGCAAAAAGAGCTGCCGTTTCCATGGTTAGGGACCCAGAGCTTGCTCCACCATTGGCTTTCCAGTTTTCCACTCATCTCAGGGGAACACTAGGCTGGAAGTAAATGCCATCGGAAGAGCCTTTTCTGGTGGTACATCCCCCCGCCCCCAGCCTTTTCTCTCTTTGACCGCTTTATGACCTCAGGAATTCCTGCCAGACCGTGGCCTCTGTGTAGCGAGTTGGTCAAAGCGCCCCTTAACTGTACCAGAAACTCCTACGTGGCTGAGACTGGGAGCAAACACTGTCCTTATTAGAAACTCCTCCGTGGCTGAGACGGGGAGCAAAACAATCACTTAACCCCTGACGGCCTTGAAATGTACTTTTTCTATCATTACTGAAATTCCAGTAGTTGCCCACCCGAATTGTCATTCAGATGGAAATTTAGTGATGACTCAAGCAAACCACCTCACAATCCTATGAGCAGCACTCCTAAGTGAGGCCCTTTGAGCTCTCCTGGACTGCAGCGGGCTGCACCAGCATCTCCCTCCAAATGGGACACCTCTCAGAGCTAGCAAGCTCTTAAAGTTTGCTCAGATGGGAGGTCCCTTGCCAAAGACCAACAGTGGAGCCTGGNCTCAGATGGGAGGTCCCTTGCCAAAGACCAACAGTGGAGC
>VZTL01076030.1:0-14154 GCA_013400535.1 Scopus umbretta
ACCAGTATTTCTTTTATTTTCATAACTTTCTTCAAAGATTAAGTATAGTCCTTTTTAATTTTTAAACAACTATTAATAAGGCTTACTAGAAGTCTAGCTTTGACACATTATACTATTTGCTACAAAATATTATTAGTCATGACAAAGAGATTATGCATGAAAGTCTTCATTAACTATGAACTATAACTAAAGTAAATTAATTATTGTAACTTAAGTAAGAGCTACAAGCCTGAGCGCCAGAACGTTAACAAAATTGCCTGTTTGCAGAACAAAACGGGAGTCAGGTAAAACTATGCAATTTCTTTGAAGATGGGTATCCATAAAGAGATTGTCCTTTGGCATTGATTTTATTGTTGCAATCAGTATAAATATATCTTTTAAAGCCTCTTTCTGATATTTTAATATCTGACACTTTTAGCTGTGTGTGTGGAAATAAAATACAATTACACTTTTCTCACTGGGCTGCCAGATGATCTGTTGGTGGAATGACTCCGAGGTCAAAGATATAACAAGCTACTTGCTGCTTTTTACAGTGTTTTTACTGGGACTGTTTTTATTAGAGTTATAGTGGATGCTGTTATGCCTCTAGTGAGTCAAGGCCTTGGGACGTTTATGCCACCTGTCATCCCCTCTTAACAGCTTTGATCTTGCATGCACTGGTTGGAAAAATTATTGTGCCATTTTTCAGTTTCAGCCTGCAGTGGTTTAACACAGCTACTGACACTTTTTCGCAATATGAGTTGATACAGACAAGCATTTTTGAAGAGAGCCCTAAGGCTAACAATAATATTTATATCTTCTGCCATTCATAGAAAAGCAGAGCCAATAAAGCAGGCAAAGGATCTGGTATGTGTTCCCTTTTGCTCATTAATGTTTCAGCTGATTCTGTGGGTGTTCTGTGGAAGAGTGGTTACTTTCATTTTCTTGTGAAAGGAGAATACTATATTTCTCATTCAAATCTATTGCCTATGAGATTCTGCTTTAAGCTTTTTCTTGAAGGATGTTGTTCATCTCTTTTACACAGAGAGATATGTAACACAGAAATATATGTGTGTTGAACCATGCTGGATTGGCCTTCCAAAAACAGATGCACTGCAGGAATATGGTCTGACAAATGTAGATGGAGAAATGGAGAGCCTGGTTCAATAGGAAGTGCATACAACCTTCCGGGGTGCGTAACTTAGAAGGAGGAAGGGACTCGTTCTCAGAAAGGCAAACCTTTCCTTTCTGTGGTTGCATGCAAATGCTACCGTGCTGTATTTCTCACCCTGATAGCTCCATGTGTCAGTCTCTGACACCCTTGATATGAAAAGTATTGAGCTCTCACTCTTCTTCTCCCTGGCTGTCTTGCAACACACGCTTCTGTTCTCTCCCAGTGTCACTTGCTGTGAGGTGCTGTGTGTCTGTCTTGTACTCCTACAAATTATAAGAGCATATTTCCTCCCTGAGCTCTTGCTCAAGTGCTTAAGCCTCACATCACCTTCCATTTCTTAATAGCCTACTCAATCTTAGAAAGCTTATAAAAGCATTTATAGTCCTAAAGTAGAATGTAGAACAGAAATAGAATTTGGGTTGCAATATCCCACATTGTACCTGTTGGTACCTGTTTGGGTGATTTGACGAAAGGAAACATTTTCGGTCTGTTGTATTCTTTACTGCTGTCCAAATGCTCCCTTTACAACCTCATAATCACAACGTGGCAGCAGAGTGTTGTGACTTACAGATGGGGCTAATGCTTCACTCCAGGATCTGCTAGTGATACAGAAAGTCTTGTGATCCTGAGATGAAATGATCCTTTCTGCCATTGCAGATTTGACAGCAGCAGTCAGGACAGCAGGGATGTCTGTGCAGGTGTATGGGACCAGATCCACAGCACTTTGCTCTCAAGCACATTTGGATTTGTGGTTGGTTATAAAGCCCCATATTGACTGATGCAGGTTGTGGTTGGGTTTGTTTGGTTTGGTTTGGGTTTTGTTTGTTTGTTTTTTTAAGGTAATTCATTTAGAAAGGGCCAAAAAAGCCCATTCTACTCACCTGCTCCCATTTGTTTATACAAGTGTCACACATGCATTTGGACCCAAAGCAACCTAGCAAGATTTTTTAATGAAAAATGTCTTTAACAGAAGGAGTGATAAATGAAGTCAGATCAAAAATCAGCCTTTTAAGAGAGAAAATATACTATTGTAGATAAAATAGGACTGATTAAGACTAAGTAGAGAATATTTCTTAAGCTAAACCAAGAGATGAGTCCTAATCTGTGACTGGGATTGGATTTGTATCTAAAGTACCTTGAAAACAAATGCCATTTTTTTGTGCATACACAATACACTATGGGATTTGTATGTATTTTTTCAGGTAATGTTACACACATGCGCACACACAAATATATGGTACTTTACTATTTTATTAGTGGTTTCATGGATGTTCAATTTCAAATGAAAATGACCAAATCCACTAGAAAGAAATCCATAGAAGACTCCACAGAAGAAATTCCAAAGTGGCAACAAGCATAACAAAATTGTTTTTTCATGATCATGTTTTAAAATGGCACTGTGTGGAGCACAGTTTGGATGAAGTTAATTTGTATTATTTAGAAACTAGTCATGAAAGTTCAGGATAATTCCATTTAAATGTGGGCACCTGGCTGTCATATTTAGATTAGGAGCCTAAATTAGAAAGTCGTGTTCTAATGGTGTTTCAGATCTTCAGTGGGCTGAATCACGTTTGAAAGTTACTTCATTTGAAAATCGTGGATAGTATAAGAAGTAATAATAGATTTCATTTAAATGCTGAAAATGAGGTGATGTCAATTTGGAGCCCATCTACAGCAGCAGCATTCCAGCTGTTTGTCTTTGTGCCTAAGTTTACGGTGGTCAGTAAAACCAGTGTTTCTCACCAACTTCTTATACTGCATCCACCTGTTCATTCCACTGTTTCCCAGTAGTCCGTATGATCCTAATATTGTGAAATAATAAAGTACTACTGAAATGTCATGAGCCAGATAGAAAAATCTGGTAATGAGTCAAAGTTGAGACACAATGACAATTCACAGGAAGAGGAGAATAATGCATAGGAAGATCAGGGTGACCTTACACCAGCATTAATAGAAATGGAATGAAATGTTCTACTACAAGGTCAGGTACTTAAGAAGTACTAATAAGAAGTCTACTGTAAATTGAAAATGAGTGATAAAGACAGAGACACAGTTAATCATAGAATAATTATGTGATGCAGCTCTGAAAAAGACAAAATCCCTCCTAGAGTGTGTAAGTTCAGAGACAGGGAAAGTATATGTGCTATTGTAAAAGGTCTTGGTGAAATAATGGCTGATCATATTCCAAAGATACTAGCATACCTTTATGCACATAACTCGAGAATTATCTGGTTAAAGAAAAACACAAAACCCAGCAAGAATAAACCCCTTCCTCATAATTCACAAGCATGACAGATTATGTGTTTGTTCCCATAAAAGGACATTAAATCACAGCCTGGTGACTTCAGATCCTTCTTTCTTTACTGCAGGTGCCTCTCTCTCCTAACCTTTTTACAGCCCCAGCCCTTTACAGCTACAGACTACTACTTCTGACCCAGTCCCACCTCTGATTTTACGTCATTTGCTATTTCAAATGTCCTTGTACTTGAAAATAAGTATAGGTTGTAGATTAAAAAAAACAGTGAACATTTAAAGTTAAACAGTTTTAGAAAAGAGCATGTGGGATGATCAGGACAACAGAGGGCATATCTTATGGTAGATAAGAGACTGAGAGAACTCTGCTTAGCTTAGAAAACTTGAGTCCACAGAGGGTAGGATTGCTTTCTTCAGAAGTCCTGCTGGTGTCTTCAGTAGGGTAAATCACTTGACACAGAAAGTTACTACTTAAGATAAAAGGTAAAGCAAATTTTCAAAGAAATAATAGCAATGGGCCTGAGTAAACTTAGATGGCAATTCTAAGAAAATAAAGTATAAATACCATAGGAGTTATATTCTGGAACAGCCTTGAAACTGTAGCAGTGGAGAAGCAAGCTCCCAAAACTAATTGCTTCTTTTTGATTTGTTTACAAAAGGGATTAGTTAACTACATTGTTTGTGGTAGCAGGAGGCTGGGCTTGTGTCTCTTGAGGGACTTTCCGGTTCTCAGCTTTCTAGTTTTTTTAACAAAATCTGTGATCAACAAGGTCCCTTTTTCTTCTTTGCCAGACATCGGTTTTTTAATTTGTTTTTACCTTTTCAAAATTTCAATTTCCACAAGCAATATTCCTCAAGTCTTAAAACTGACACAGACTTTCTTCGGAGTTTATGAAGTACCACTTAGTTCTATTACAGCAGAAGCCTGGTCACCTTGATTAAATTGGGGGGTTGTGTGCTATTTGTATATCAATCCCAGGGCTAATTAATTCCAAGCACTTAGAATGTTATATAGTCTTTTTCTCTTCAGCAACTGCTAAGTATTTTACCAGCAGTAATTAAACTCACAACAATTCAGTGAATTATTCAACTCGTGCAAAGATAACTATCAAATCAATGTCAGAACCGCAAAAAGAATCCTTCTCTATTTCTACAAGTTAAGAATTCTGTTTCCACTCACTAGAAAGTAAAAACATAAGCATGTTCTTAGTATATTGTACTGTATTTTATGCTATTGTGTATAGTAAGGTTTTGTGAAGAAAAGATTAGTACAGCTTTGCTTCAAAATATTGGAGAAATAATATGTCATTATACATGAATGGGAGGTTTCTACAGGCTTAAATTGGAAAGGGTTCACTCTTGGTATCTTCACCTCTGTTTTAGAGTTATTTGTGTTCCCTAGAATAAGCTATGTGGCTGAAAAAGAAAATTAAAATAGAGAATTCTTAAAGGCTGGTAGTACTGGAAGAGTGATGTCGCATCTGTTGTCTGTTTGCATCATTGGGTAAGCCATGTTAATTTGTCCTAGGCTGATACTTCCAGAATTAAAAACTTGCTTAATTCTGGTTTTATGTCCCAGAAATATTGGTGGTAAAAAAATCTCATATAGATCCCAGTATCTAGATAAATAGGTATAAAAAATGGTACAAGTGAGAACTGCAGAAATAAGCAATTTATTCAACAGTGGTGAATTGCCTTGAGAAGTATCTAGTGTCTGCTTTTGTTGTAAATCCTTCTAACAGCTAAATGTTAAATAATTTGTATGAGAAGTATGTTAACCTGAGTGGTACTGAAACTCTGGAGATTTGTGAATAATAAATAAAAGATTTTTGTCTGGTTTAGCAGCATGTGTCCTTACTACTTACTGCATGCTGAGCAGCTGAAAATGAGATAGTGGGGACATGATGTCATACTGGTATAAGTCTGGATTTGAAAAAAAAAAGAAGATAAATCTGAGATCAAAGACAAGACTTGTGAGAGTAGATCATTTTTTCTAGTGTGCAAGTAAGTATTATACTAATTTTATGGCTTTGTTTGAAATAAACCCATAATTAAACAAACTGTTGAAAAAGGTATATTTGGTAATGTAAGCAAGGGTGAAGACTTCCATTACAGACTCATGCTAAATATGCGTGAGCCCATAGGCATTTGCTACCTGCAACCACCCATCTGGATAGCTCCAAATAATCAGATTTCCAGTGGGTTAACTAGGAGGTAGGCACCATTCTTGATGTTGTGTGCAAAAGAGGAACTATTTCTTCCAAATGTCAATGCAAATGCAACCTTGCTTTTAAAAAGTTGTGATGTACAGCATGAAATAGTGCAAGCCAGGGGAATGTGACACAAAATAAGTGAAAGAGGTGAATTCTTTGTATTGGTAAGTTAAACTAGCCTGCTCTTTTGGGTAATTAAACAGTGTTGTCTCTGCCTTGCTCTCCCCCACATGCCACAAGGGACGTTATAACAAAATTTCTGGCAGATAGTTTTGATATACTCAGATATGATGTCTTTCCATCAAGGCAATTGGAAAAAGTCACATGCTTAGTCATTAATTTATGTCCCATATATGTCTTGGAGTTCAGTACCTAAGAGGATTGAAGAGCCTAGTAGTATGCACAAAAACCCTACCAAATCTCAACCATTGTTATTGCTATTTATTACTCATATAATGGGAAGAGTTACCAGGTACTTCTGTAGAACAAAAGAGCTTGATTATTGTCAATCACTTGAAACCTCTTAGCTCAGGTACAGGAAGCAATCTAGCCACTAAGTACAGTACAAGCTGCAAAATTCATCTAGGAAGTATGGTAATTTAGTACTGTGCTCCACGCTGGAGCTCTGTAGCTGGATGCTGCTCCTTCTAAGTTTGGACTACTTTGACAAGATCTTTAATTCTCTGTTTCACTCAGGATAAGGTCATGACTGTTGAGTTAACATAGTCTTTGTTTTAGGAAGTTTGTCATCTAATTTTAGACATGGTAAGGAATAAGAGCAAATGATAGGTGTGTACATACATTGAGCAAGTATGAAATGAACCAGTAAAGATGACTGTCTGTTGTGGTTTAACCCCGATCGGTAACTAAGCACCACACAGCCGCTCGCTCACCCTCCCCCTGCCCCGGCGGGATGGGGGAGAGAACTGAAAAAGAACTAAAACCCGNAAGATTGAGTTTCAAGTCGTATTTCAAGTGGCATTTAAATTCTCATGCACCTGTATATTAAACTCTCTTGTCTTATTTTGTGTGAGTGTGCTGTCTTGGCAAGAAAATTGTGGCTCAGTTTTTAATTGTCTGCCTTCCCAAACCACTGTCAGGCTAAGGCATATTATCTTATATATCATCCATGAACAGTTAAAGATTAATTAGTCTTTCATCCATTTTAAAGGTATCATCCATATCCTGAAGGCACAGTATGGTGTTTGGCAGCCTCTTCAATCACTTCAAATTCTTCCCTGTGTACTGTATAAATAATCTGTGGAAAAATTACACTGTTCTGTGAATAGCTACAGATACAAATGGCATATTCTGTAAAATTCCACAGTCTTTGTCTATACAAATTGCCCCATTTGAGCACTGTATGAAGGATAATAAATATTTTCCACATGTCCTATAATCTTACAACAAAACTGACGTATTATTTGTCACCATCCATTCTGTGATTTTAGGGCTTCATGCATTTTTACTTTGCCTAGTTCATAGAATGATAATTGTTGATATGGGATGTGGAAGGTTTGTGTGCACTGCTGGAAGTACATGTTATTAAGTGTACATAGAAAAAATGGGAGAGCAAATTATAAGCAGTTGCAGTGATGCCGTTTGGATGCATTACCTATATGAAGATTATTAGCTACTGTCGTAAGCAGATTTAATAACATACTTGTTTACTTCCTTAATTTCCTGCTAATTAGTTCTATTTCTTATGAATTAAAATATCTGCCCAATATCCACAAGTATGAAAATATGCTGTCTGCCATAATGGTTGTGTATGCAGCCTGAAAGTACACAGAATACTTCGTGTAATGACTTCAGTTTTGTGTATGTTTTATGATATCGAGGTCTTACCTGTCTTAACAGCCGCTAGTGAACAGGGAGCAGGGCAAGAGTAATGCAGGCAGGCTCTTTTCCTGGGTAATGAACTATGAACGGGCATCTTATTATCTCACTCTACACTAGAATAAGTCCTATTAGTGGGCTTGGTTGTTTGTGTTAAAAATTGGTAACCAGTGCCTGTGGGAAAAATCCTCAGAGATTAGAAAAACCTACAGCAAAATGCTTTGTTTACTCTTCTTCATCCTCGTAATACCGAAAGGAAGCAAGCTGTGTGTATGGATGTGTTTTAAGAGCAGTGATTCTGGAAGAAGGCTTTACCAAAAAGGTGCATTTTACAACCTGATCTGACATTGTAAGGGTCGGATTCAACCTGATTTCTGTCTTGACCATAGGTTGTGCAGGCAGGATTTTCTGGCAGGACATGCTCTGGCCCCAGCGTCTGTGAGTCAGCTGGTTGTCGCTGCCTGACAGTACTGCAGCTGATAGAATCTAAGCTGTCACTTATAAATAAATAAACAGGCTTCCTGCATTGCAAAACCAGTATTCATAACGTGAGCTGATGTACCGCTTTCTCAATAAACTGCCTTTGCAGAAAATCTTCATCAGCTGAACAATAGAATAATAAAGGTATGAGCTTTATTACCTTATGCTCCAATACTGCTTTTCCTTCAAAGCTATTTAAATAAGTTATACTATTAATGATGAAAAATATAATTTTTTTTCCAAGTGACTTGCAGGTAAGTCAAAATATCTTGGCCTGGTAAGGAGATGGAACACATGACCTAGTGCATATTTTCTATTTTTAATACCTATGAACTTCTTTTGTTGGAATCACTTAGAAGAACATAAATGACTGCTTTTTTATTCCCCTTCCATTTTTCTGGATAAAGCATACCCAGGCTCTTCTCTATGGTCATCATAACAACAACCAAGCTCCAATATAGGTCTGTCATTCTCTTAGAGAATTTCTTTACTTAATTTCCACTGCATCTGGACTTTTCTTCTGTTGTACCATGATTCAATTAATATTATTTTTGCTAAAGTGAGATCAGAAGGCAGTGTCTGAATATTTTTTACATGTAAATGATAGTTTTGAGCCCCCCTGGCTTTTTTTAATATCCATTTTAAAGATGAGATTGTGCAATATCCTGGAGCTTTATATAATGACTTTGATATATTCAAAGCAATACTTTTCTTTGCATTGATGGAAATGTCCTAAAGCTGGTTTAAAGTTATGGATGAGAGAAATGGTTGAGGTCTTTTAAGAATGTACCTAGACACAAAGGAGACAAGGGGAAAACTCATGAAATTTACCTACATGCACTTTGGAGATTGCAGTTTCTGACCCTATGGGTCCATGTATTTCAACTGTGTCTCTTCTGCTACCAGGAAGCTGAGATAACAGCTGATCCCTGATAGGATTACTCAACCTGTCTGTAGGTCTCAGTTCATAAGTCACAGAATCTCCGGTAAAAACAAAACCCCTGTTTACACGGCTCCCATGCAGCCAACAGGTATGTGAAAGCGTACAGGCATGGCCACTGGCTATTGCATAGCCGTAGGCATGGTATATGCAGGAACAAGCTTCCAGCAGCTGGCGGGAGAAGATGTAATCACTATGTTGACCTTGTTTTTTCCTCTCCCAGTTGCAAACAATGGTGAGTTAGAAAACAGGCTGGAGAGTTTTCTGAAGACTTGCATAGGGAGGGTTGGTGTTTTGTTTCTTTCTTTCTTTGGTTGTTCTTTGGATGTTTTTTTGTTTGGTTTGTTTTGTTTTAAGAATTGCTTGGTCCTGTTAATAAAATGTTGGAAGAAAACCTGTTTTATGGGCTTTTGCAGGCCTCGTAGCCATACCAACCAACCACAGCAACAGGCAACTTCTCTGCTTTCCTCCAGGCACAAAACATTTGCCCCAACATATAGGTAACATTTAGGAGTTTCTAAATAGGTGCTGTATAACAGCTGGCTCTTTTTATTATTTAATGGATTCAGTAAGTTATAATTTTGGAAAGATAGTTCTGAAATTCTCAGATCTCTACATCATTTCAATATTTGAAGCGTGGCAAGCTAGGGAACTGGTCCGTGTCTACTTTATATGAACGTTCAGTATTTGCTATAACCTTTGCTATTACATTTATTATGCTGGTCATATTTTCCTGAATATTTCTGCTGTAAGTATGAGAATGTCAAAGTGTGAGTGTATTGGGGGAGAGCTACAGAATAGGGTCATCTCACCGTGCAGTGCTCTCCTCTAATTTCAGAGGAATATGAAATTCAGACAATTTTGGACATTTTCCACAAAACTGTCAGAAAAAAGCCATGGCCTTTAATGATCACCAGCATCTATGTTCAATTGAGTATGACCAGATGAAGCAAGAATTCAAACCGAGTCTCCTCAGTGAATTGTCTGCTGATTGAGATGTAGCTCAGTGAGAGCAAAATGGTCCCACGAGAATGAATTTCCATTGAAAAAGCAAGTGGAAAAACCTGATTTGAGGCTAGGAATTGTTTTCTGGACTGGTTGTGATGCAGAATTCTGATAAAGAGGGAATGTAGAGTGATAACAAAATGTTTGGGTATTTTTTTCTTTAGAAAATAAAAATGCACATCACTCATTAACACAAAAAGGTAATACTGTTAATTTCTTGCCCTTTCTGTGGAAATACATTCTGTTTGATCTGCACACAGAACTCATGGAAATTCTCATGAATCAGATGTTGCCTAGAGTTTTGGTATTTCTTTCTGAGAGATATTTCAGATTAACAACTGTCACCTTGTGTTGAATTAAAGAGCAGTTTACAAGCCACTTGCTCAGCTGTGCTAAGTTTTCTTGGCACCTTATTGGACTTAGATTTGCAGGATTTCCCTCCATTTGTACATTCCTGCTATTCTTATCCTATATTGGATAGTAAAATTTTAGAAAACATAGCAGAGAATAAAAGAAAAAAGATAAATACAAGGAGAGTTTATTATACAGCTCAGGAAAAGCCCTTTAAGATGCAATCTCTTTTGATGTAGAGACAGAATAAAATAGTCTGCCTAAAACAGCATAATGCATTCAAGCTTTTTCAAACCACTGTGCCTCTCCAGAGTTTGGGAAAGTGCCTCAGGAAGGGGTGTCTTGGGCAATGAATAAAGGTCCCTATGAGCCCTACAGTTTAGAACTTGTCTTACTAATCCAGGTTCCTCTTCTCATTTGAATTGTTGTCTGCTGGAGCTGCTGAAACCTTGATGTAGGATTACTCGCATCAGGTTTTTGGAAACGCTGCTGGCGAAGCCCTCAGTACCTGATCACGAGATTGCTTTAGTGGCAACTTTCCGCATGGATCACTGTTCTTGATCCCCTTTTGAAGCATTGTTTTTCATGTGATATACCTGCTTGGACTGAGGCTGTGTGCTGGCCATGGTCATTGGTACACTCTGGACTCCTCTGGAGAGGAGGACAGGTAAGTGCTTCCAGTTTCTCACTGCGCTTGGTTACTCCAACCAGGGAAACCCTATCTGCCAGCAATAACGGGCAGTGAATTCCCTGGCTTTTAAAACATATGCTTCTAGAAAGTAATAAAATAATTGGGGATTTTGACAAAATATAGCAAACTTCCCTAGTTGTGCTAAATTTGTATTTTCAGGTGAGAAAATTCTTAGACCCGAACATTTCATTCAGCTTCACCCCGAATTGCAGGTGCTTAGGAGAGAGCCTGTTTGCCATGAGTGATGTCTGCAGTGATATTTTTCCAACCAAAATATTATCAGCAATTTTGTAAATGAACTTATGATGATTTTTATAAGAAGTCTGACCCTTCAAACTCTTATTTGAATACACAAAAGTCTGTGTAAATACTTATTGGACTTTTATCTATCTTTCTTGTTTTGTAATGAGCATATTATAAGTGTATAACTGTCTGCCCTGGAGTCTGCAATAGATAAAATGAAGACAGAGCATAGGTAATCAGAACTGTGCGTCACAGCCTTATAGTCTTCAGGGACCTAATATAAATCAAGGTCTAACTCCTCCCAGAGGTTTAGTAATTTTTTAAAGTATAGGTTTATTTTCCATTTGTATTCTGATAATGAGTCATATTAATTATGGTCTTCCTAATGGCAGGTCTTCACTCAGGTATTAAAGAAGATATAATTCACAGGTGACTAGAATTGAAAATAAAAAGGCCCTGAAGAATATAATTCCTACATCATTACTCAAGCCATTTCTAATGAAAAAGAATGTGCATTTAGATGAGACAATTAAAAAGGATGCAAATTAAGAAAAGGAAATTGAAAATTCTCGGAACACGAACAGTATTTGCATGGGGGCTACCAACGTAAAGGTGATTAAAATGTTTTCACAAATTAAACTATAGCAGGAAAATTGCTCAGTTATTCATATAGTTAATTACCTGGCTATACAGTAAGTGTTTTTCTTATTATATCGTATCATTTAAAGGCTGGCTGTTACAAAAATGGCATGTCATAGTTTTGGATTAAATCCAGTTTTAAATCATGGTTATACTGAACAGTGGACTCCCGTTGAAACTGTATCAAGCACTTTAATTTGAGAAGTGTTCTTTTGAAAAAGTAAATACCTAAATTGGAAATAGACAATCAATCAATTGTCCAGGCCATTGCCAGGGCTTCAGAGGAAAGCATTAGGGCTTTGTACACAAAGCTAGTTATCCTTCCATGTTGGGTCTATAATAGTGTAAGCCCTGAAGCATGAGATTCAGTACCGCTCTACAAAGTTTAGTATTAATTTTGATAAATCTGTAACGTTCTGTGAAAATTACTGTGAACCCATTAAGTCACAGTATTAAGATGGTGGAAAGCCAGATTCTGCTTTCATTTGTACTCAGCTCTACTTGCTTATGTACACTCTAGGGCAGAATCAGGTTCAAATCTCTGACACAAACCTGCAAACTTAATAAAGTTCGTTAATTAAAACTATATTATTTACCATGTTTACAGTTGTCTGCAGGCTGTCACTCTAGCTTCTGAACATGGCAATCCCATTTCTTCAGTTCATAGGGCTGAGATTCTAAGATGTTTCACCCTAAACTAGTTTTAGTAGACAACTGGGAGAAAGAAAATGGGACTTTAATGCTTTTACTATTATTTACAAAAATTAAGTATATTTGTTTACATAATACAATTCAAAGCCTTCCTAGGAACTTCCATCTTAATCTGTAACCTTC
Organism: Scopus umbretta; assembly: GCA_013400535.1. Taxonomy (NCBI): domain Eukaryota; kingdom Metazoa; phylum Chordata; class Aves; order Pelecaniformes; family Scopidae; genus Scopus; species Scopus umbretta. The sequence continues at coordinate 12,642 of VZTL01076030.1, forward strand.
TTCATGTATTGCCACTTTATTTTTTTCTAATAGAGTAGGTTATTGCTATGGTATGAAACTTTTTACTACAAATTCCTGTTAAAGCAGAAGGTGTAATACTGGATGAGAAGCTTTTCTAATATCTCAGCAAACTCCTATTGACTTTCTGTAAGGAGTGCTGAATATGTTCCTCTTCCTCCATGCCAGCAGACTGAAGTGTTCTTCTAAACAAAAATTATGATTTTCAGATTAAAAAATACATTTTGCTGGGATGTATGCATGTTTATATACATAACAATTTCTCTAATGGGTTGTCATTGATTACATTACTAACTTGTTTAATATATGTGTGCTGATATTAGCTGTGGTAGAGTTAATTTTCTTCACAGTAGCTCATATGGGGCTATGTTTTGGATTTGTGCTGAAAACAGTGTTGATAATAGAGGGATGTTTTCATTATTGCTGAGCAGCGCTTACACAGAGTCAAGGCCTTTTCTGCCTCTCACACCACTCCACCAGCGAGGAGGCTGGGGTGCACAAGGAGCTGGGAGGGGACACAGTCAGGACAGCTGACCCCAGCTGACCAAAGGGATATTCTGTACCATATGACATCATGCTCAGCATAGAAAGCTGGGGGAAGAAGAAGGAAGAGGGGGAAGTTCAGAGTTATGGTGCTTTGTCTTCCCAAGTAACGATTACATGTGAGGGAGCTCTGCTTTCCTGGAGATGGCTGAACACCTACCTGCTGATGGGAAGCAATGAATGAATTCCTCATTTTGCTTTGCTTGAGTGTGCATCTTTTCTTTTACTCATTAAACTGTCTTTATCTCAACCCACGAGTTTTTTCACTTTTAGTCTTCTGATTCTCTCCCCCATCCCACTGGTGGAGAGTGAGCGAGTGGCTGTGTGGTGCCTAGTTGCCAGCTGGGGTTAAACCATGACAATCTGTTTGAAAGATCTCAAATTTCTTCTGTGATGCAAATATGTCCTTTAACCACGATGTGAGTTTACATAAAAGGAAAAAAAAAATAGGTAGTCAGTAAACCTGTTCAACTCTAAAAATTGAGAGAAGACTTTTTAATTCACTACTGGCAAAATAAAGCAGATTATATTGCCATGAGTCTTCAGTATGTGTAAGTGGGATAGGTATAGGTATAGGTACCAAAACCACAGAATGTTTTAAAACTCAAATGTACCATACATGTATAGGTATAATTCCCAGAAGCACAAAAAGTATTCAGTTGTAACACACAATCCCAGTTAACATCTGCTTTGGAGGATTACGAGGACCCAATATAATTACATCTTGGAAATATTTGTTCACATTTGTCATGTTCTTAACTGCCATGCTCATTCCCATTTCTTGCTCACTTTGACTGAATATTTGTTCATTTGGATCTCTCAAATTATACAGGACAACACACTGCGAATCAAACTTTACCTGGCGTTGCTCCCAGCAAACATCAGGCCCTAGCATGAGCATTGTGTTAGGCCAAAACCTGAGCAGGAGAGGAGTGAACAGCCACAAGATTTG
>VZTL01076031.1:0-14425 GCA_013400535.1 Scopus umbretta
TTGAAAAGCAAGTTCTGTGGCAACATGGCACCCTAGAAAAAATTGAGTCAGACAATGGGACTCATTTCCAAAACAACCTCATAGACACCTGAGCCAAAGAGCATGACATTGAGTGGGTATATCACACGCTCTTATCACGCACCAGCCTCTGGAAAAATTGAATGACACAATGGACTATTAAAGACTACCCTGAGAGCAATGGGTGCTGGGACATTCAAACACTGGGCTACACATTTAGCAAAAGTCACCTGGTTAGTCAACACTAAGGGATCTGCCAATCGAGCTGGCCCTGCCCAACCAACACTTTTACGTACTGCAAAGGGACATAAAGTCCCTGTAGTACACATAAAAAACTATGCTGGGGAAGACAGTCTGGGTTATTCCTGCCTCAGGCAAAAGCAAACCCATTCATGTGACTGTTTTTACTCAAGGACCTGGGTACACTTGATAGATAACACGGAAGGATGGGGAAGTTCGATGCATACCTCAAGGGGATTTGATTTTGGGTAAGAACAGACAATGATTTGAATTGTATGATGTTAATTGCTATGTAATATGTATGTCAGCACTACTATGGTTGCTATATGTCATATCAATGGTATCACAGTAAGAATCACCCAAATTAATGAAGAATGAATTTTGATGGAACTGAGCAAAGTGCAGTGATGATAGAACCAGACAAGCACAGCGGTGTTGGAACCGGAACTGGCTTCAGAATGCAACAATCCGACAACACACATCATCTCTCCTGACCTGAAGGACCGTTACGACAGATGGAGCCCAAAGTCATGAACTAAACTGAACTCAATGGACATTTTAGAGGGATGGCCCATAGACTTAGGGAACAGTATCTGCATATAGATATCAAAAGACAGCAAAGGTGGTGGCGATTAATTGGGATGTATTAGAAGAATCATAGAATCATAGAATGATAGAATCGTTAAGGTTGGAAAAGACCTCTGAGATCATCTAGTCCAACCATCAAACCCTCCCCGCAAAAAAAAACCCAACCAAACAAACAAACAAAAAAAACCCAACAAAAAACCAAACCACCATGCCTGCTAAACCATGTCTTGAAGTGCCACATCTAGATGTTTTTTGAACACCTCCAGGGATGGGGACTCCACCACTTCCCTGGGAAGCCNACAAGGCTGGCCCCAGTACTGACCCTTGGAGAATACCACTTGTGACCAGCTGCCAACTGGATTGAACTCCATTCACCACCACTCTCTGGGCATGGCCAGTCAGCTAGCTTTTAACCCAAGTGTGGGAGCTGGGCATGACAAGGATGGTATAGAATAAGGGGTGGATACAGCATTGTGGATCACTTGTTTTGTATATTCTTGTATCGTTGTTATTTTCCCTTCCTTTCCTGTCCTATTAAATTGTCTTTATCTCAACCCACAAATTTTACCTTTTTTCCAATTCTCTCCTGCATCCCACTATGGATGGGAGAGTGAGTGAATGGCCATGTGGTGTTTAGCTCCCTGCCAGGTTAAACCATGACGCTTAGTGATGACTTAATTAGGTTTTGTAAGGGATGTATTAATGCCACCAGAATTCCTCTGTATAACTTACATTACTAGTTATAATCACCAAGCAAAACCAGCATCAAAACTGAACTTCTAGTACAAGATACTGACTCAGATTTGTCAGTGATCACACCTTTAAGAAGCTCTTTCAATATCTATTTACCAAATCTGAATGCATTTTTTGAAGAAATCATACAGTGCCATAGATCAAGAAAAAAAATGGGGTTTATGTAAGCAGATATATTTCTAAAGCCAATGTGAATCAGAAGGAAAAAAAAACCCAAATGATCAGGTCTGGCAAATAAGTTATCTTTTAACTTTGATTGTAAGTGTAAATGGCAAGCAGTATGAGGAAAACAGAGTACCAAGTGTTGTAGTAAATCCACAAATGTAGAACACCACACTCTCTAAGGCTATCAGTCTATAGGTTATTACAACAAGTACTGTGCTAAAACAAAATTAAACTTGCACAGAGCTAAGGGAAAACAGGAAAGAGCCAATTATTTCTCATACATTATGAACACCTGAATAGCAAATTATCTTTCTCTTGTTTCTGATTTTTTTGTCCTGCCTTGATGGGATTAAGATTGAATGCCTGGAAAAAAAATATTTTAATCAAGTATATCTCCTTCCTGGATTTCATAACAAGAGACATTTAATGGGCATCATGAAATTTGTAAACACGCTGTATCAGTGCAGGAAGGGGATTTTCTGTTTTTAAAGCACAGATTTTTTACTGCCATAAAACTACAGAAGGAATGTGTGAATACTTGTGAATAGCCTTAAGAAACAAAATCTGATAGGCAGTTGTAAGAGTTAAGGAGGAGAGACATATCCACAAGTGCTCACAAATCAGCTTTATCCTTTTAATGTAACTACCTTCATCTTTCTAATTTCAGTCTAGATGAGACATGCTTTGTGTACTTAACTGAGGTCAAACCATGGTATTACACATGGACCCTTTCCAACAGGAATCTTTACACTGGCATCCTCTTCACAAATCTGGTCCTGATTAAACACAGCTCCTCCCTTCATCTAAACACTCTAAAGTAACAAACTCTTTTCTCCCTTCTCAGACTACTCAACTATCAAAAAGGGCTTAGAAATAAATATTCACCTCTTTTCCATGATAAAGGATCAAATCGGATGATTAGCTAGTTTAAAGAATGCACTCAACTGTGAAGAGTGGTAACTCTACCATGAAAAGCAACTAATAGATATTAAATTAGTTCCATCTAAAAGCTCAAGGCACAAAGTTATGTACTGTACTTGCTGGACCTTTAGCAAAGTGGAAAAGGCTGCAGGTTAACTTTTAATGTGTGCATAAAATGAAAATTGTTTTTGGCCTTTGTACTGCTTTTATTACAGACACATGGCAAATCGAGTTATGCTGGTACACTTACTAACTAAAGTTTAACTTCTTGCAAAAATAACAGTCTTACCCATAGACAAGAAAACATGAACAGTTAGCAAGAAAATAGGCATGACTTGTTCACATCTGATTACTAAGATGTTCATTCCTTGGTATTCAGAATGAGGTTTTTTAACAGTAGCTGTAATCATTTGTGCAAATGTCTTTGAAAGCATGTCCTCAAGTCTGATAAATTACACAACTGCAGCATGAAGCTGAAGGTCTTACAGCTATATGGAAACAGAAATGAGGACAGGCATCAGTACAGAGACTGAAAGATGAATGAAAAAGAATCAAAACTTTAAGACCTCACTGTGCCATCTTAGGCCCCAGTTCTCAGAGACCTGCGTATTCAGCTTAATTTAAATTGCTTAGAAGTGTTTTCCATATACAAATACATTTTTCCTGATTTAATAATACATGAATATATTAATTAGTAACACCCTATGTTGCAGAAATGAGAGGTAAGCAGACAAAGAACCACTACTGAGCATTAAAAGTTCTTTCCTACTACTTGAAAGAGCAATTTTCTGTCACTGGAAATTATACATTTGTTCAAAGGACCAAACTGGACTTGATTTTCCTTCAAATCTTACTTCTTTGGTGGAGTGCCGAGTCTCTACACACACTGTGACTTCCTTGGTGTTTACAAACATCTGTCTATGAGAAGTTGATGTGGCACTGGCCCCATTTAGACTAGATGATTGGTTTAGGTCTCTTGCAACTGAAATTCTTCTCTTCTCTTCTCTTCTCTTCTCTTCTCTTCTCTTCTCTTCTCTTCTCTTCTCTTCTCTTCTCTTCTCTTCTCTTCTCTTCTCTTCTCTTCTCTTCTCTTCTCTTCTCTTCTCTTCTCTTCTCTGCATCTCTTCCAGTATCCACTTGGAAAGCTTTGGCTGAGCCTGCTCATGGTGGTGAGACAGCTGCACCATCCTTCAGACTACATTTATTTTAGCAAAAACATAAGCTGTAGAATAGACAATTCACAGCCATCATTACCATAGCAGATCAAAGGTAAACACCTGGCAGACTTGCACAGGAGCTTATCTGCTTCAGGCTTCTTATTCTTGCCCCCTTCCTGTGATGATATTTCCTGTCTACAGACCTGTGGGCCAGCTTGACTAGCACACCCATGATTTCTTTCCCAGGGAGGAAAACTACCATAAGGAGTAGCTACTTAGTGCCTATTAGGTAGGCAAGTCACATACCCAGTGCACATGGGACCTTCCTCCATCAGGTGAGGAACAGAACAAGCAAAAAAATTCACCAGTCCCGGGAGGGCTGTGCAAGATTTGTTCCTCTCTGACACTCTGAAAAAAGAACAGAACCTGACTGCAAGTTCTGCAGAGGCCACCACATGATGGCAAATGTCACTTTACAGGACAGAGATAATTTTTTTCTGGCCTGTTAAACAGTGCAATCTTCTGTACTCATTTTCATTACCAAATCCTGATAAATCTGTTCATTAGACAGAAATGTTTACTGTATATCAATAAAGTGAAAAGCCTAAGGAGGGAAGGTGAAACAATTCTTTCAATATCTGTTCTGGGAACAAAGCTTTCAGATAACAGCCCATCACTGGAATCGCAGAAAATGTCATTTTTGAGCTTCCTGTTTTTCAGACTGAGAGAGTAAATATGCTCAGCACCATTTTAATCAAAGAAAAACACTTTTTTTCCTTCCCTTCAGCAATTAATCATCTTCTAGCTGAAGGCAAATTTTTTTAAAAAGGGCAACCCAAAAAACTCCCCACCACCCTGAAGCAGTCATGCTAAAGGAAGCAAACCCAGCTTTTAGAATCATAAGCTTCTTTGTTCAGGCTTGTTTTGCCTTAGTGAAATCTGAAGAAACACGTATTTTCCCCTAGATATGAAACACTTCCTTTACACTGCTTGGTTTTGTTCATAATGTAGTCCTTATCACCATCTGAGAAAAACAGAAGGATTAGAAAATAACAAAGCCTGCTTTTTTGGGAAAAAAATCTACAGACAATAAGAATGGGAGCAAGCTCTGTAAGTGATTCTAAATTCCTCTGCTATCTGAAGTGGCAGATCAAGGTATTTTCCTCAGGTTAAACTTTTTCGTATTGAAAATGAAATATTGCCTTTCTAGCCCATTCAGATCCTAGCTGTAGCCTTCAGGAAAATTCAGTATTCAGCTATTACATCTCTTAATATTTTATTTTCTCCTTATCTTTAATAAGATCTCTGCCAAGAGTTTTAGAGAGTCCCACTTGAAACTATAATTCTCTCTGCTCAAATATTTTCATATCCAGCTGCAGAAATTAGGGTTCCTCTACTCTTCTCCTCAATGAGAAACCTGCTGTGCATGTTTATCCTACTGGATTGCTCCAGTGCTGTTTTTGTCTGTTTATTTGAAGCATGGTGACATGGAAACCAGAGTGGTGAATCTGGGACTTTAAAGGAGACAATCTTATTTAATACAGTCTGTTATCAAGAACTGAGTGGAGAAATCTAACAATGAAAACAGCTCTGCTGCTGTGCACTGACCAGTAATCACCAGGATAGAATAAAAAAACTTTCTACTTTTTAAAGTCCAAGCTGAGAAATTACTCAAGAATTAAGGCTAGTAAAAAATCTATCTTAAGCAAAATTTAGCATAGAGGATTAAGTTTAATGTTTGTTTATGTTCCTGGGGTAAAATAAACCATGATTAATATGAGATGTGATTTACATACTGGGTTATAAATACATTGGACATTAAACAGTAAAGCCATGTAGTTCACAGTGCTCAGGGCATTCATGGGTTACCCAAAGCAAGTATAATTCATGCATGACAGACATGATTTATCACTTGACTACTTTTGCATTTAAGTCCATGTATTACAGCAAAGTTGCACATAGTAGAAAGCCAGAGTAGCATGGTGGTGAGTCAGTACTTATGGGAATTAGATAGTGAGAAAGAACAGAAAAAGGACCCTCAGTGTGAGAATTAATAACTGAGAGAAATGCTCTGGATAAAATATACAGTGAAGTGAAGCAAGTGGAGATAAGATTACATGTCTGTACACACCTAGTTAGCCCAAGAGACATTCACCCCCATTTGATTCAGTCAGCCATATTGGAAAGAAAGCTTTGGATTAGAAAAAAGAATATGGTGTTTAAAATACATTTGAGAACAACCCTAAATTTTTACCCATCTATACCTTGAAGAAGCAGATTGTGGCTCTGCTCTCCTGTGCCAGCATGATATTGGTGTAACTGCACAGAGGGGAATCGCTGGTGCTGTAATGCTGATGTAATGCAGAGCTGTACCAAACCAGTGGACTTCAGCCATAAACTTGCTAACTGCATTTTAATTGTTCCTAATGAGTGCTGTTATGGTTTGGCATTTAATGTACATTTATTAAAATATTAAAAAGGATGATTCATACCAGATTCAGGTCATGGGGATGGAATACAATGTCATTTTTTTAATGCTAAATCTAAGTGGTTTTGCCTAAAGGCAAAGCTCATGATATTCACCTCTACAAAAGCTTCAACCTCCACACAAGATATGCACTTTTGCATTTGTAAAAGTATCAGGATAGCCTCTGAAAACAAGATTTTATGTCCAAATATACCACCAGCCCAGCATTATAGAAAAGTTTGTCTTGCTGTATACGCTTATAAGAAGTAGTCACAAAGACTCATTCCTCCTCCACTTCCCCACAGTTATAAAACTTCTCATTCAGAAGTCACATAGTTTTTAAATTGGAGTTTCTGCTGGTTTAATGTTCAAAAGTATACTTTGTTTGGCTGGAAATGGCCAAAAGGTCATAACTTGTCTGATTATGAATGCGATACATTTACAAGTCCTCTCCTTTTTTCAGTGGCTCATACATCTTCCATAAAGCACTCATTAAACAGTCCCGGACCAAAGGTAATTTATTTATTGATGTTAGATAGTCCCAAAGTTGCCAAACTGGAGGAGGCTAAGCTATTAAAGGTTAAAGCTCCTATAAGGGTGTGATGATTTACAGAAGTATCTGAATAGAAATTTAAGTATCTAGCTATAGAGTTGAGGGTTGTTTTTTTTAAATGTTGAAAAAGGCTTGTGCACAGTAGTTGTTTCTCAGAAACAAATGCAAAAATCACTTTATTGCCTGAAGACAAAATGCCTGCCACATACTTTGAAATATACCCACATGGAAACTTGTCTTGACTCTCTCTATATTAAAAAAATCTCCATTTTCTGTTTTTCTGTTTAGTGCTCATCACTCTCTTCTTCCTTTTGAAGGATACCTGTCAAGGTGTTAGCATTATTCTCAGAATACTATTCCAGAGTAAGAAACGATATGATGCTTGTATTTCTTAGTCCTGAATTCTGTTTTCCAGATTATTTGCCTGATTCTCAGAGGTTCTCTGGTCCCATGGCATACTGTATCTAACTTCATATCTAACTGTATTGAATCCGTAATCTTATAAAATAAGACCAAAACCCATTTTTCTTCCACACTCAAAATCTTCAACTTCCAGTAACAGGCTGCTGATCTAGGCATTCCTCTGCTCTGCCCCAAACACTGGCATTTCTTCCAGTGTTAGGCAAGTCTGTTATGAATGTTAAGGATTTCTAAAGTGCTCATTCCTACAATTAATGCTTAAGAAATTCAGTACCCATAAGTAACTAGGAGTTTTTGAACCCTTTTAGTAGTTGTGTTTAGCGTTTATCATCAAAATATTCATGTTTTATTTGAAACACCAGGCTGGACGTGTACAATCTGTTCATGTCTTTCCAGGGGTTTTCTCTACATATAGGCTCTCTGGTTCCTCACTGAATAGTGTGAATAGTACAGACAAACAAAACACAATGATGATTTATTATGACTGCTTGGCCTTGTGCATTGTGCCAACCCATCAGTAGCTGACCTCTGCCAGGAGCTCCTCTGCTTACTTAGAAACCTTAGAATTACTCAAAACTGTGAACAATCACATAAATGCCAGACAGGGGAACTTATTATAACCATGTGCTTCTGTGTAAACAGCAGATTCAAATATAGCCTTCTGTATTGGAAAAGGATGAGAGGGCATGCACAGATTATGTACCAAAACTGCTGGAAGTAGTGCAGAAATAAAAGAATTCTGGTTAGGATAATCTTATTCACAACAATCACATGTAATGTAAATAATCTTAAAGGGGAAGGTGGGAAAGGGATCTCCTGGGTCAGCTCCTCAGAGGCTGACCTCAGTCAGGTTTGTGCAATTCTCCTTGCAGGGGAGGACAACCATGGGTATACAGGACTTCAAGCCCAAAAGGCTTTGGTAAATTACAGTTAAGGAAAGGAAAGCATGGGTTTGAGCAAATGGTCTGTGAGGAAATCTCAGTTTTTACCTGAAGTTTATTATCTACTCAGTTTGGTTTTTTTGGTTTTGTTTTTTGTTTGTTTGTTTGTTTGTTTGTTTGTTTTAATCTTTCAACACACTTCCTACTTCCTGGAGTATAAATATCCTTTTTTGCTTTTGTGGATCTATGTCTTTTAAACCAACACAATTAAATGGTCCTTTGAACAGATTTTCTTTGCAGTCAGTTGGCAAAATGAAAATCCCCTGCAAGAGATGATATAATAATGCCTTCCTCATCACAACAGGCTACAGGGAAAATACAGACAAGCAGTTCCCCTGCTGCCTTAGATATAGCAGGCTCACCAGAAACACTAAACTATCAACTAAATAATAAGTAAAAAAATATTCTGTAATAGTCTGTATCTGTGGGTGTGTGGATAATAGAATCAATAGTGCCTGTAATATAGCCTTCCATGTTAGAAAACCAATGACTGTTTATACACATTATGAAACAAAACCACAGGAAGAAGTGCAGAAGAAAATTACTTCCAGTTAGGATAATCATATTGATATAAATTATGTCTAATTTGTCTAGTCTAAAAATAGGAGGGTAAGAAACAAGAAGGGGAGTTCTTTTTCCCATTTAATTACCTTAATGAAGTCCCTGAAGGTATATGAGAAATACAGATTGGACTGTGTAATTCATTTAATTAAAGGCTCTACCTTTTATGAAGCGATTATTTACTGTATGTTATTTGTGTCTCCTTCAAGACAACCACTCTGATGAAAAGATTCTGTCTGAGGTATGCATTTTCTGAATCTAAAGCCTGTTTGTATCCCTCAATTCCAATGACTTTTCAGGCTGTTGATCAGTCATTTGCAATTTAGAATGAGAAACTTCAGTGGAATGCACAAGCAAAATGTATTAAAGAATCTGTCAGAAAAAGAAAAAGAAAAAGAAAAAGAAAAAGAAAAAGAAAAAGAAAAAGAAAAAGAAAAAGAAAAAGAAAAAGAAAAAGAAAAAGAAAAAGAAAAAGAAAAAGAAAAAGAAAAAGAAAAAGAAAAAGAAAAAGAAAAAGAAAAAGAAAAAGAAAAAGAAAAAGAAAAAGAAAAAGAAAAAGAAAAAGAAAAAGAAAAAGAAAAAGAAAAAGAAAGAAAAAAAAGAAAAAGAAATCTCTTCTGGCTTGAAATCCACAAATGCTGGAGAACATAAATAGATGTTCTCTCACATCTGAGATTAAGCATATCGTAGGAAAAAGGTACTCCTTTTTCCCTAAAATCCATGACGAAATATTTTTCCTATTTTCCTGAGTCTCAGGTTTACTACCAAAACACCACCTTCTTCTTCTTTTTTTCTTATATGAGGTTGTGAGTCCAGAATGAAATGCCTAGATGACTGACACAGGAGTGATTGGATCACTTCTTATGACTTTGAATACCACACATAATATGAAACTATGAGGAAAGGCAATAGCTGATAATCAGACTTCAGGCGCAGAGTAACTGTGCAGAAGATAAGAAAATTATCATTTTGGCAGAACCATTTTGCTCTAAACCTTCTAAACATCTTGCTTCCTTATCATTTGTAGTAACAGGAAAAAAAGAACTGAGTCTCATCTTGATAAAGTATATCCTGCTTCATCCAGTGTAGTTCCAGCAATGTTTTCATTTTCTACCCTGTCAATTTTCTTAATTTAATTATGATGACTGTGATTTTCCTCTTATTTTGATATTAACTTCAGGGAATTTGCCATATAGGAAATATCTTTCTGTACCATTGGTGTCTATGTATATTTAAATATGTTATAGGCTAAAAAAATCTAAATTAGATAAAGAATACTTAATAGATTATTACCACCCTAAAATAGATCATAGGATTCAGTGGTACTATAACAAGAATTCTGATGCAGGCATCAGACCTGTGAAGGTCATAATCTTCAGGTTTAGAAATGAATTTGTAATAAAAATTATTAGAAAATCAAATTTTCCATCAGTTTTTCTCACACATTGGTGGGAAGTGTCAGAATGTATCTAACAAGTGTCTCAGTCACAGAGGGAGTCAGAAATGCAATCTGGAAAGGGTAGCTCAAGCAAGGTGTTGACCTGAAGCAGGAGGTACAGAGGGTACCTCTAGTCATGAGCAGAGGTGATTGGAATCTTTTTCTTCCAAAGAAGAGTTTGAAAAACATTTAAATTATTTTTAAGGAACAATCTGCATAATCACTGATGCTATCATTAGGTCCTTGAGCTTTATATTAATTACTCACTTGGAGTATTCTTGGTATTAAAAACAATAAGCAAACAAGAAAAAGTGAAAGGGAAGCAAAGACAGTTTAGAACCATCTTTTTTTTTTTTCATGGCCTCGTAGATGCTTTACAGAGGAGGATAATATCATCCCCATGGAAGAGATGTTCAGGCTAAGACATGGAAAGGTGAGAAAATTTGCAATGGTCATTGAAAAGACCAGCATCAGACTATGGAATATGACCTAGGTCTCCTGAGTCTCAGCACAGTGCTTCACCCATCAGGTTATCCACCATTCTCTCAGACTACCTCTGCTAAACAGAGAGACACTGAGACAAGAAAACAAAGAAACTGAACACATGATTTTCCTAGAAGGAGTAAACTTTGGAACCTGAATAACAAAATGATTTGGTTTCATTAATAATTTTGCAGAACATTTCCACTGCGATGCATTATCAGAGCTGGGAAACATGTTGGTAGAATCTCACTTCTAGCAACAGCATATCTTTATAGAAACCAAGTTCATATCACATATCTTGGCATTGTTATTCTACTGGCAGCATTTGACATCAAATTCTGGAGCTGATTGGTTGCTTAGTAGCTGGTTTAATTCCACTTCCTAGGTCTTTTTTGCTTCTCTTTTTTTTTTTTTTTTCTCCCATCCTAGGATGTGTGCGTGTAAATTCCCACNCTACCTGAACTGTGATAAAATACAGCATTTGTTAGAATTTTCCTGTGAAGAGGTTCTCAGCTGAAATATTTGATTTTATCATCTGAAGAAAACAAATTGTATTTTGACATGAAAAACAGGGGAGCTAATTACTCCAGTAATGGAGTCTTCCCCAGAAGAAAGATTAACTGAAGTGGAGAATGGGACAACTTTCATTGCAGAAAATTTAACAGATTTCCTGAGTGCAATAAAAAGTAAGAGTGGGTTAATATACTCTGATTTATAAGCAGCTGTTACTGAATTAAAATAAATTAAAATAAATTAATGTCATGGAAGAATGGGTAACATAAATAGAGGACTAGTTTGATCAATACAAAACACATTATGAGCTGACCACTGAAAAGCTGAAATTCATTGAAAGGAAAGAAAAAGCATCTGAGTTAAGGTATCACAGTCTCAAAACTCCGTGAGAAATATTAAACATCACAGCAGTAAGTGGCTGAGAACGAAGAGCAAGAGAAGACACAAGGAACTCTTCAAGTAGTACTTTAGAGAAGTTTTTTTTAGGGCCTGCCTTAAATTAGCTATTGTTCCCATGGGTATGGAGCACAGGCAACCAGCAGAGAAGTTATCTTCGGCTTTGTTCACGCCCTCTTGCCTCAGTCCTACAAAAGACTTTGCTTAGGGACATGCATGGCATACAGAAATGAAAACAGCTTTATCAAAACCCTTCTGGTAATTAACTTTCAGCTTTCTGTGTTTCAGCAGCTGCTTCCCAAATGAGGCTGGGCAGGGAAGCAGAGAGGAACACAAGCTCTTGGGGACCCTGGAAGATCCAGGGGCCAAGCAGCCCCCAGGCCAAGCAGCCTGGGCCAAGCAGCCCCACCAACTTCTGCTTGGTTTGGGGGGGTAAGTGTTCTGGGGACACAGACATCCTTTCATCAGGGTGGTGTGTGCACACACATGCAGACAAATGCCCAGCCTACAGCGTGGGCTCAAACCACTCCACTGAACAGTAGAGAACACAAGAGAAGCCCTCCCTTAAAGAAAGCCCTCTCTGACTGAACTGTACCTGAAAGTAGGATATTGTTTCCTATCAGTGATTGAAAGGCACTGATGAACTGTTCTGTCAGTAATGACAAACAACGTGACCTTCATGAAGAGGTTCTGAACCTTTGGAGGAGAAAGAATTTATTTTACAGGTGCAGTTTTCCAATGAAAATATACACTTAAGAGACCTGATGCAAGATAATGGTATAAGCAACTAAGTTACCCCAATATAATATTTACTTGAATATGAAAAACAAAAGGTATAAAAAATATTCTCAGAGGTATCAGGCAGAGAAATTACCAGTAGGGTAGTCCCAAGAAGGATTACCAATAACAAGGAGTAGCACATCCACCATGAGCTGTCTCTAGAGTCTTTTGCTTTATGTGTTCATGTAGAGCAGTAGAAATCAAAGTGACAGTTCATAGTAATATGCCAAATCCAAACTGTTATTCTTTGTTTACATTCTGCATGTAAAGCTGATAAGTCACTATGCAAGGTACCACATTGTTAAATTTTCAATATGTCGACTATGTGTTTGCATTAAAGTGTTTAATCTGATAGCAAATTCAAATGGAAAATTCATTACATTTCCCTTCAGCATTGGCCATCTGCAATTACAGAAGAAGCTGAGAGGTCACAGAGGTTAATTTCAGACTCACTTTCCCAGTGAAATTCAGCCTTCACGTGCATCCCATCTACCTGCTCCCACTCCTTCCCCAACACATAATGTCATTAAGGGCTACGTTTGAGATGTCATTTTTCATATTCATTTTTTTCCCTGTCTGGGTCAGTTAACATCATTCCTTCTATTCACAGAGGCTTTGTATGGGACCACAAGTCACTTCAGGCTTTTTGTTACACACCTCATCCGCCACCCAAGCTTTGAAATTTCTCACACAGTCTAATTGGCCTGACAGTGTGCTTTCAGGGGCTTTTCCAACCAGAGCACACTTTCAGTCTCATCTGTCTTGCAGGACTCTTCTCTTAAGAGCTGAATAACCGCTATTGGAATAAAAAACTTGAAGTCTGATGAGATTTCTTTCTATTTTTCTCAGGGAAAACATTTCTCAAGAGTAGGATTTGTTTAAAACTTGACAGATTTTTAAAGCTGTTGGGTTTTGCCTCATGCTAGTTTCTTCTGACAAGTCACCATGATACTGATGAAAACACCTGTGACTGCACCTATACTGTGTTGTCCATCTGTCCATCTGATCAACAAAGCCAGAGACCCTGCTTGTTTCAGCAGAGTAGAACTTCTACAGAGCTGAATAACTGACACAGGGATGAATTTACTGGATACTGCTTGCATTTTTCAAAGTAACATATGAATGAATATGCCAGAAAGGTTTTCTAACTTGCTGACCCTTCTGGGGGTTGGGGAAATCTCAGCTTGCTCGATGGGGTTTGAAATGCTCTACAA
Organism: Scopus umbretta; assembly: GCA_013400535.1. Classification (NCBI taxonomy): domain Eukaryota; kingdom Metazoa; phylum Chordata; class Aves; order Pelecaniformes; family Scopidae; genus Scopus; species Scopus umbretta. Next base: position 13,609 of record VZTL01076031.1, read on the forward strand.
AGAAGTTGGCTGGAGTTTTTTATCACAATTTTTTTCACCTGCATAGATACTTGGATCATTGCTCTTTCTAGTGTTTGGATGCCACCTCTCTTTTCTTCCTGATACATTTCTCTCATGTCTTGAAAGCTCCAGTTTCCCTCTGCTTTACACACCCTCTGAGCACTGGACAGGCCCCTGGGAGGCTCTCCTGGTCCCACCACAATCTATTTTTTTAAAGGACCTGGACACAGGAGTCCTTACAGCAGGGCAGAGTGTTATCCTGGTAACCATGAGACATCAAAGCAAAGTCACACACTCTGTTGCCACTTGTCAAAGGTATGACTTTATTGCTGAATCAACTTCAGGATAAGTCAAATTAACTGTGCATTGACTGCACATGAACAGTGATGTTTATTTTATTGGATGGTGAAGCAAGGTTTGATGGGACCGTACCTCTTATTGCAGGTGAGTCTGGGTGCCTGCGGTGTTTCCTGGATCCTGGCGCTGTTCTTTGGTGGGACTCTCTGTCTCTGCCCCCTTCTCTCTGCTACCCTGTCCCCCATTCCTCTCCACAGGCTCTGTAGAACTAATTTCTTCTGCTCAGCCAGGGGCTTCAGTCTTCCCTCACCTCGCACATCCTCCTGCTTGCTGAACAAAAATTGTCTCAATCTAGTTTAGTTATCACTCACTTCAATGCAAATGATACATCCTTTGTTATAAAGTTGGTGCCTTTACATTTCTTTGCTTGCCATCTTAGCAGTTTTTTTTTTTTTTAAATTACTTTCACTATAGCAATCTAGTTTCTTTCTGTCACCGGGCGCGGCCTGGAGAAACGACG
>VZTL01076032.1:1354-12400 GCA_013400535.1 Scopus umbretta
AAATGACGATTAAGATTGGTAACAGTCTACCTGGCCTATCTCAAGAGTTCAGCTAGAGGCAGGCCCTGCCTTTTCCTTCCTGAGCAGCTCCCAAGGGACAGAGAGGATTCCTGAAATTCAGAAAGTGCCTGCAACTACTATGACTGTTTTTTCCTTCTGCCCACTTTATTTTTGCCCCTTTTGCCTGTAAGAGTAGCGGCATTTTGGTGTGAATACAAAGCCCCTTTGCGATGGATAGAGTCAGCGTTCATAATAAACTCATCTCTTATTGCTAGGCAACACTGAGCAATGTGAATTTGTCTCTTCTGTTTGGTGCAACTTTCGATTTCACCTCCAACTGTAACAATATAGCCTGCTATATTTTAGATGCCACTGTGGTTGGATGCCATCCCAGGAAAGATGTGAACTACTACTGACAGGGAGTGAATGACTGGCAATGGGCATAAGCAGTTTTTTGATTCTTAAGCCTTGACATGTAATTAATTGTTAGATTTATTCTTCTATAAAACTCATACTTCATGATTCCTACTTACTGACTGCGTTTTAGAAAAGGCGAATGGAACATACAAATTTCCAGTGAGGCAAAGTTTCGTTTGCCTGTTTACCTTTTTTCATGTGGCAATTGCTGTGTTCATATTTTTCTGCATCGCCTGTCTTTTTGAGGGGCAACTATACATAAAATTCAGACCTTAAGTACCCTCAATCAGGTGAATATCATTATTTCTAAGGCATATCCAATTGTTTGTTCGAATAAATATGTTCCTTACTTTAAGAAATTAAGGTTCAGACTACAATAGATGCTGAGCAACTCTTGTGCACTCCCAGATACCCCTAGAACCCAACACCACCAGTTGTTGAGGAGCTCAGATTATTGCAGAATTAATACTGCAGTCACAATTTTTTTCAATCGGCAATGAAACCCCCCATTCAAGATAAAATAAGTTTAATGCTATTACGTGCTGTCTAGGCTTTTTTTGATTAGAGGACTGATAATTTTGATTTTAAAATTTGTGTGTGATTGTCTAGCCTGGCTACTAGGTCTCTGCTCTTTGATCTTTGAAGAATTAGGTCTGTCTGGGGCAAAAAAGGGAAAACTGAAAACCGATATTGTTTTACCACCTTTGGCTAAGATATAGCTAGAAAGAGGGACAAACTTATAATTTACATAAAATATACATCTAAAAAATCAGCACCATTACCACCAGTCATTTCTCTAAATGTTTAGAAACATTTCACGACCACATTAACTACAGAAATATGCCAAACAACTGAGAATCTTAGTAATATTTTAGTCTTTGCATATTTTCACTGACTCACTGAAAACAAAAGGAGTTTCTGTAACTGTATGAATGAACCATGGCATGTGCGTGTTCTTTTAAGAAAGGCCAAGGGTGCAGTTCTATTTTCTTAGCTCTGCTTTCATATTTATGTGTCTCATTTCCAGCTCATTGCTGATGCCTTAGTTGCACTATCCATCAACACTTTTATCCTCCTTGTTCCTCAAAAAGAACATAAAATCCTTTTTTATGTGGTGGTAATATTATTGCAAATAAAAGCAAATACCAAAATCTTTATTAGTCTGCCAAAATAATAAACTATTTAATAAAAGCATGCTGTAAAAATAAGGTCATTTGCATCACTCAAGTTTCTTGCAGGAAATACAGAGAATTATTGGTCAAAAAGTACAAACTGACAGCAATTATTTCCGTTGTTGATCTAATGCTGCCTGAAAATGGGTTAAAAAATGCACTGAGGTTTTGCAAGTTTGCTGTCTTTAAATGTTTGTTTTTAATGCTGTTGTATACGGAGGAGCCTGGGAGAATCAAATTTTTCAAAGCTCTGCATTTTTACCAATCTTCTCCATAATGGAAGAAGGAGAGACTGGATAGACCCTATTAGAAATCTTTACTGCAAAGCTCATAGTAACCTTCTGACTCCCATACTGCCACAAGATTTATCATCCAAATATTTACCATTTTTATATTCCATATTAATTGTATTTGGTTAGGATTTGTGTCAGCCTTAGCTATATTTTTCCCCTTTTTCTTTTGTCATTCTTGCAGACAGATCAATGCAAAGCTTTTATTTAAGAAGTTTGTTAAATGTTTAAAGTTAGTCAAAATATGCTTTTAAAATTGTGTATCTAATGTCTGATCTTTTTTTCCTTGTTGTACTACAAACCTGACCATTATTTTCTCACCGCAGTTTCTCTCCCCATCTGGCAGTTCTGCAAATATGTTATTGATAGAGCACAGAAAAATCAGTTGCCGTGGTGAGATTTAAACACTGCTTGTGATGGCCCTGCATACTTCCCCAAAAGAACCTTCATGCAAACATTAAAAATAAGCTTATCTTATAAACTTTTAGGAATATAACTAACCTTACTCATCAGACACAAAGTATTTACCTTAATTGCCATAATTCAAATGTTAGGGACTTATCTTTGGAACAACTGAGTTAAAATGTTTCTGAAAAGACTTTTTTTTAGACTTATTTCAATGATGTTTTGTAACTTATGCAGTTGTAGATCTGCATAATACTCAAAATACTCTGCAAAGTATAGCTATGCCCACTTTACAGACAGAGAAACTGAAACAAAGAGCAGTTGAAGTCGCACGAACAATCACACAGCAATCAACAAGTAACTGACCGGAGAATAAAATTCCAGGATTCAGATCACTGGTGCTGTCACAGTATTTTTGGGCTCTACTGCCTCTGCTTCTTAAGCGCAATAGAGATCTTCCACTTATTTAGAGGATGAGACCTGTATAGAGATGAAATATTTTAAAAATACATTATATATATTGAAATGAGTACTTCACGGAGCCCTGTTAGTATATTCAATCATGCTTTAAACCATAAACCAGCCAGGAGTTATTGTCCTTGCTTCACAGACTGCAGGCTGCTGAAAGCTGAATTAACTCTTCTATGAAATAATGTTTAGGATGTCATGTGATATGTGCAGGGTAGATAAAAAGCATGTATATTAGGAACAGCACTTTTTTTCATTCTGAAGGTGTGGAAATTTGGTATTTGCATATATTAAGAGGTTCAGGAACTGTAAGTTTTTGTCTTGCAAACACCTGAACTGGGTTACACATTCTGGTAAAGTCACCTGTACGTAGCTAAATCGGTAGTTGCCAAAGTTGACTTGTTTCGATACTGCACGCAGTAACAGCACTTGCTGGATTAACAGCTCCCACATATGTGCAGGACTGCGTACTTCAGCAGGACGGTGTTCAAGTCTTAAGACAACCGTACAATTGAAATATAGAACATGTGCAACAGTTTCAGAATACTCCATCATTAATTAGCAGTATGCTCTAAATTAAAAGCACTTGCATTGTATGTGCTTGGTATTTATTGGGATTGCTATGCTCTGTATACATCATTAAGACAAACTGTACAGATGGGATTTTAAAAGACTTAGATAATTGTATGAATGTTAATTAGAGCTTTGTCTATTCAGGCTAAGATATGCAATAAAGATATCACCACATCACATTTTTCAGAATGTTATAGCTTGTATTACCTGTAAAACTCAGCAGATTTGCAAAGGTCTTTTAAGGATTATTTCTGAGCCGGGTTGCTTAGGTACAAGAGAATTAAGTAAATTGTCAACAGTGAAACAAATCAGTGGAAGATTCCTGTAGATAATAATTTGTGAGCGGAAAGACTATAGATTATTAAAATTCCCTTCAGCTTTTAAAAACAAACAAGCAAATAAACAACCCAAACCAGGCAATGGCAACTAGCAAACTGAAATTAATGTCCACACAGCAAAAAAAAAGGGATAGCTGTCCCTCTGGGTTAACAGCATAGGTGACTATGGCCAGAGGGTTCCTCTGTGAAATGAACCCATGGTTCACAACCTGGCCTTTCAAGCAAATCTCTGCAGATGGATGGTAAACTTCTGCTCTTGTTTCAGCTCTTATTCCTGAAGTTGTAAGGATTCTATAATGCTATTGCAGTAATACAATGACTGCAAAACTGTATGTTTTTGAAAATCATAATGCTTACACCAAGACCAGAGACCGGGTGTCCTGGCTTTTGTCTTTGCCCAATTTCTTAGGCATTATAGAACCAATGGGACAACTAGAAGAGATCTTTTTGTTCAAAACTAGTTCTTATCACTATAGTAATCAGAAGTGTCTTTCAGACTCTTGCGAAGTATTTCTTTACTTCAAAGCTTAAACAACATCAAAGAAAGCATTCAGACAAAGCAGTGTTGGAGAGGAAGTAACGTGCCCTTATTTTTAGCACTTGCCCACTTGTCACTCTTAAACTCTCATCTGCCTTTCAAATGTAGTGTAATCTAATTTTTATGCACACTGTATGCTCATACAGACAATTACCTCATTTCAGAGTATGTCGAGTTTGGTAAAGGCTTTTGTACTTTTCTTTAACCTGTTTCAGAAATAGCACTGTCACCATTTGTCTCAGTAATATATAGGATGATGGAAATTGACATTTTTCTATACAGAAGTGAAAAGAATATTAGTTTTATCAAAGACTAGGTCCCCTCTCCCCCTCCAGTTAGATTTGAATTCGGTCACTTCAGGGCTTACTGTGTAGGATGATTTTAAGCAATGGTCCCCGTGGTTGCAGGCTCTATCACCTAATAATTGACCATGACAGGAATTGTATGTCCAAAGCCAAGGGGTAGAGTGAATAGCATATGTCAGGGTCAATTATAAGGTGGAAGACCCTGCAACAAAAAAGACTGCACTGATTAGAGCATGATGTTGACATGGGAGCTGATGCTTCAATGTTATTTTAAAGGGCACTGTCACAGCCACCCTTCCCTGAGGTCTCAAAATCAGAGGTGGATTATGTCAGTGGTTTATACTACACATCAGGTAATCAAGTTCAACGGGACATTGAAAGTTACAATTGATTTGTTGCTTTTTTGCAGTGATAAAATGCTTTGTCTGTATCACTCAAAATTAAGCTTGCTACTTTGCTAATTAGGTCAAAACAGCTCCATACTTACTAGACTAATTTTCTCTTGGAAGATCTGACTGTGAGATGAAGAGAGTGTTAAATGCGACACAGTTAAAAACTGGTTTGATTCTTAAAGTTATTAACGTTATTTGTACTGGCAAAATTGAACACAATAGGACCAGTGGAACAGAGAGAAAGTAGTCTTTTTTATTAGTTAAAGTTATAATATTTTATGGTACGTGAAGATTTTTGCAGTGAAACAAATGGGCCAAAAAAGCTGCTGTTTGCTTACTCCCCTGAAACTTCAGCAGCTTTAACCTACTCAAATGTTTTTAACCTGTGACGAACCACAGAACCATTTAGTAGGTAAGTAATGAACCCAAATTATATACCACCACAGTAAGATACTATAGTTCATTTTTAGATTTTCATTGCACCAGTTCAATTTTCTGACTCTTTTTTTCGAAAGCTGCTTCTCTACATTTCTGTGTTTCTGAAAAAAGCCAGTCATTTCTGCCTACCAGATCCCAATGGTTTAGCTCATGATGATGGAGAAGATACTGTAGCTTAATCTCATTACCTAGAGAGCTAATTTCTCTCTGTTCTCATGGGTTATTATCCATGACCACGTTTTTCCTTGGTGTTTTGAAGCTATCAGATAGATGGCTAACTCCCAGTAAATTAAAGCCTATAGTGTTAGACTCAAAAGTTGTTGCGTGATGAACACGTTATAAGGATTATTGAGTCTAAAAGATCTTTTTCTTCTCCTCTAGAATGGTTAGTAGGGAGATCATAGTCTCTAACATACAGAAATGCTCCAAAATTTCCATCTTCAGAGTCTTCACCAGCAGTTAATACAGCTTCACAGGAAACGTGTCATGTTAGATAACAGGGACTTGGTTTTGAATCATGTACATGTACTTCTTTACAATAAACTCATCTCTGATCTACATTTGCTTCAGTGTAGGATTAGAATAGCTCTTACATTTGTTTGTATTCAAAACTTATGCAAATTTTAAAATTGAAATGTTTATTTCTAAAATATCCTTTTTCTTTATAAGTGAGAAAAAGACAGGAGGATATAAAAGTTCTTGAACCTGTAAATACAACAGCCATGATTAACTTTTCCATTGCAATCAAAATAGATACATGCAGAATAGAAACTCCTTTGGCACTACATGCCTTCTGGTGAGCTGGAGGTGCTCAGACATATTTTTTTTCCCCTTCAAAGTACAGAAGGACTTCATATGGAGAAAATTACGTTAAAATCCCATGGATTAAGCTGAACAGAAAAAAGGTAAATGAAAGATTTTGCCAGTCAAACTTGACAGTTTCTCTTGGTGGTAATTACAGTTAGTGCTTTTACTAATAAAGTAAAAATTTCAAACACTGAAAACAGATCTAGTCAAGTGAAAAAACTGTTCAGCTGCCAATGAATATTAATTTTAGCTTGTGATAGTGCCTGCTGGAAATGGAAACAGACTGGTCATTTTGACGGAGGTGTGACCTTGTAAGGTTAATTTTATACTTTTGACTCACTGAAGATTGGCAGATTGATTAATGAAAATTAAGTTCATCAAAAGCTTAGAAAAACTGGTATCATACAAGGACCGTTACCTATCAGTCAAGAACGCATATAATGCCATCTTAGGCTAAATTCTGTTTCTGTTTCAGTGGTTGATAAATACAGGTCTAAGAGCCTTCTTGAATGCTAAATAGAGGACAAAGTAAAGTTGCTGGATTTCATAGTTCTGCAGAAACAAGTCCGATCACCTATGAAAATGACTACCCTTGTCTTATCGGAACTAGGAACTATAGGAACAGCTGTATATATTTTAGTAGTGTTTATATGGAGCACTTCAGAGCAAGAAGCCCACAGGCCTGGTAAGTCATCTTTCACATCCAGCGCTGATCGCCGGGGCCGTATTCTGTGTGAATGGCTGCAGATAGACCTGAAGGCACTGCATGCCTATTTCTGTCTAAAAAGAGGTGAACAGGGTGATAAGGTGTTTGAGCTAATCTTAGTAGGCTGTATCATCTTGGGCATATCGCACTGTTAGCATGGTTATGCAGCATTCAGAGCAAAGCTGGTGAGCTTGAAAGGTAGAGGGAATGACCTTGAGTCTTCTACACCCGGATGGGGAGATACGCCTCCTGAGAAATTTCTTGCATTCGGATTTTAGTAGTATGTCAATACATCTCGTACTTCCAAACCAGAAGTTTTTTTCCCAAAATTTAATTCCAGTATATCTCACAGAAGAGTTGATAATATCCTGTGAAGTAAGTGAAAATTTGGGGAAGTCGTCAACACAGGCAGCTAAAGGAGCTTCACAGCCAGCCTGTTAGTCAAAAAGACAGAAGTATCCTCCCGTAAAATCTCAAATCGTTTTTCTGTATTACATAAACAGCTTTGGGTAATAACAGCAGTGAAAATTCTGCCACCTGAGAGATGAGGGAAACACCTCTGACCGCAGGAGAGTCAGAGCAGGGCACCCTAACGAGGGGCAATGGTGGCACTTTGCCAGCTATACCCGTGAAAACTGTAACAATCCCCTTTCGGACTTGGCATGGTAAGCAAAAGAGGAGGCGATTTTCAAAATCTTTGTTTCAAAATGGAAATATTCTTCTAACATTACGTCTGCTTTATATATGCAGTATTCCATTACTTACTGGTGATTATAATAGGAAATCTTTTAATTAAGAACTTCAGCAGTTCACCTTTAACTGCCAATCACTGGGTAATTGGCCCTTTTCTAATACGCACTGTAGCTCAGGTATGCTAAAGCGACTGTTTCTCAGAATAACTTACTGCAAGTAAGTTATTTTTGGAACTCATTTATAAGAGAACTTAATTAACTATTCCAGATCGTTAGGGATACTGCATTGCGTTTTTTAATCCTCTGACAGGTTCCTCCAGTTATATTAATTCATTGTAATTATTTTCAACTTTCTAGGCAGAAAAGGGTGAGAAAGAAGCGCTGAGCCATTGCTGGCTTTCTGTACAAAGTAGCCAGTACTTCCCCGAGAAGAAAGGCAGCTTTGGTGAATTTTATTGTTTCAGCTGCTGCAGCAGTAGAGCAGGATGGCTTGGGGATATCAGCTTGAGAGATAACGCACTTTTTGTCCACTGTCGTATGGCAGAACCTTTTAAGAGCAGTGACACTACACCAGAGATATTTCACCAGGTGAGAGAGAGTGAACAGATTTTTCTCACTGAATATATTCCAAATAATTTGAAAACAGCATCTTTTTGGGTAAAATACAGATCTGTTTTGAAACCCCACTTTACTAATTCAATTTTGACACATTTCACAAATTCTGGGAGCCAAATCCCACTTTTTTATTTGTGCAAATAACTACTGATGTCTTCATCAAATGGAAGCAAAAATTCCAGTCTCACTAGCAAAAGAAGCAGACTTTGGTCCTGCACTGTCATATGTAACTTCTACTTCAAACAAGTCTGACTTGAAGTGGAAATTTGTTTTTTGAAAGCTGTAAAACTGAACGCAATAGAACCATCTGCTGAAAAGACAGCAACATTGTATCAGAATAGATTAATAATAACAGACCTTTGAGAAAATAGGGGACTTCAGAATTATTCTTTTCCAGATCTTCTAACAATGCTACTTAGAACAGAGCTTTGAATATTTGTTACAAAGCTGTGTGGTTAAAACTACTGATTTTATGGCCTCTCCATTTTCCGAAACAGCAGAATAACTTAGGTACGTGATTTTTAGACTTTCTATGTATCACTGCTAAGTACCGTAAATGAGCATCTTTTACGTGTTCACAACTACCAGCTGAATTATTCTTTCTTGTGATAATAAAAAATAAAAATATTTCATTCAAACCCAGAAAAGACAGAGGTGATGTATGATAAAATACTCCCCCCCCTATTTTTTTTCCAGTAAATCAAATACCTTTGTTCTGCCTTTTTTACAGTTCCTCAGAGGTGTGGTTATTTTCTACCAGTTCATGTACAATGCAGTATTGCTTCACTCAATTTAGTAATCTCTGCTAAAATCTCTGAGTACACTGGATTTACAGTCTTAATTCAGAACAGGCCTCCAGTACCTTTCTGAGCCAAAAAAAGAAGCCCCAATCCCCTGCCAAAATCCCTGTCCTTTCATCAGAATTTCACGTCTAAGTAACCCTCTTTCAGATCATCGAAGATGTTCTGAAGAGCAGAAAAAGCTTTCTAAGAATTATGCATTAAGTCGTCATCATTAAACTAGAAGGAAATCCAACTGTCCTGTAAGTAATTCCAATGTAAGTCAAATATTTGGTCTCATAACTGCTGGCCTGTGATGGCCAAAGCATGAATTGAGGATTTCTTTTTTTTAAAAGATGTGCTTTTTGTAATTATTCCTATGCAGAAAAAAAAATCCATGTTGTGATTACTACCTCTTCACAACTACTTATCAAATAAGTTTTATACTGATTGTCACTTCTTAACTTTTCAAAAGTGTTATTTAGGAAGGCATCATCACCTTCATATCTGCCCATAATTATCCACTCCTATTTTACAAGTTTCAGTGACTTTCTGTACAAATCACGTGCAGACTCAAATCATCTTAAAAAAAAAAAAAAGTGCTCTTTCAAACTGTTTCATGACCTGTAAATAAAAAATCTTAATATTTGTCTCCGTAGGCACTTATTTTGGCACGTTTATTGGTATAAACAAAATGCTTTTTCTTAGAATATCTTCTTCTCTATTTTCTTCCATCTTCTCTCTTCCTAGGAATTTCAGACCCAACAATTTGTGTGCAAGGAACTAGTTTTTCAGAGGCTTGCACAAAGCCTGGTTGGTACAGATTGCTGTATAGCATTGTATAACATCATGTTACAGGGGACTGTTAAGCTAGCGCTTGCAATGCGTAAAGCATACCCTTCATCCCAGCCCTGAGGAACAAAGCCTTTTATGTTAGCTGCACCGGTTGCTGCAACTAAATTCAATAGGAACCATGAATCGGCATTCCTGGTCACCGCCAATTGACAGGTTGGATCGTAGACACCAGCAGTGGCACCGCAGATGAAGGCAGACACTGAGCAGGGCAGCACCCAGGCTCACCCTGAGACGCTGCCCTTGCCCCGCTGACCCTGCACACCAGGCTCCAGCAAGAGTGAGCAACCAACAGCACACCACTGGCTTCTTGTCCCCGTTTTGGACCCACAGGCCCTTTGAATCAAAGCCCGAAGAGCGGTGGGCCCTCAGACTGCTGCTCAAAACACTGCCGCAATACCCCCAGCAGTGGTTTTACCTGGTGGTAGAAGACTCTTAGTCTAGCGATACAGTTTCATCGGCAGAACTAACCCACAGGCTTCTTCTGTGACTTGGGAGAAATAAAATTGTACCTGGATTCAGAGACCAGACACCTGGGTCAGCTTTTCATTGATTCAGCTTGCAAACCTACAGTGGCATCAGTCGTATGCGTTAACAGCAGGCTTGCTCAGAAAATTAGCCCAAAACAGGGATCACACGACAAGATTAGATTTGTGGCCTGCAGAAGCTGAACCTGAGGGTGCAGGTGGACATTTTGCGCTCGCAGGCAAGCACAAAGGCCTTCAGCGAGGCAGCCGGGAGGTCTGGTCTCCTCTTCCTCCCTGCTCGCCTCCCGCCCCGGTCCGGGCTGCAGGAGGACACGGCGGCGACTCGGAAGGGGTCCCCTTCACCAGCCCCCCCCGACGGACGAGGCGAGCGAGGGGCTGAGGGAGCGCTGCTCTCTCGCCCACCGCCCCGCAAGCGGCCGCTGGGCCGCACGCCGCCGGGGCGAGCCCCTGGGGCCGCCCGGGTCGCCCAGCAGCTTCCTAGGGCGGCTGGGAATGCCCACGCCGGGTCCGGCGACTCTTGGAAGCCCCGCGGCGACTTTTGAGGCCCCGCGGCATTTCCTCCCCTCACAGGGGGTCCCTCCCGGCCCCCCCTGCCCCGGGGCCGCGGTCAAGCAGGCCCGCGACTGCGTCCCGCTGTCCCCTCAGCAGCCACCCGAGGGGAAGGGGACGGACCGGCCACCTCACTCGGTCGCTTCCATTCCCCACACAGCAATCGCTTAGAACAGGTCCGCTGCTGTTCGCTGGAGGGGGAAAAAGAAAAAATTAAAAAAA